>JAQZBX010012484.1:0-41133 GCA_029593785.1 Cabassous unicinctus
GGTTGAAGCCTTGAAGAGAATGGTTCAGAAAAGCTTATAGGGAAATGGCATTGGCTTTCATCAATTCCTGAGAAAGCTTCTGTGAATAGTCTTAGCAGGGAAGTTGATAGTTCTCAAAGACCTGCTGAGAAGCTATGACTCTCCTATCTGCTCAACAGTCGGGTAACACCACCTCTGGAGAATAATGGCCTCTACTTCTCTTCTGATTTCCAAATTTTGCACAAAGTCCTCTCATTGGCAAATTGAAAACTGGAACCATATATGGAAGTAGACTCTGCAGTTATCCAACTGGTAGGAAGGTCGTAAATGCTGTCAAGTTGACTACAGGCAATTCAGTGAAGATTCCTTGAAAATAACCAAAGACAGGGTCTCAGAAATTGCAATTCATTGCCTCACAACCTGTTTCCTCAAATAATTATGTTAATAATATGAGCAGGATTAGGAGAAATGAGAAGATTTTTGCTCCTTCTTGTTCAATTTACCCTCAGCATATAAGACACTCTTTGAAGTTCCTGGATGTTATGAAAGCTTAATTCCTGACATTCATTCATGCATAAGAAAGCATAGTTCTATAGGGTGTAATAGATTTTTTAGTTTCCATTGTTTCTTAAAGCAGATAGTATGATATGGGAGAGGCCATGAGAATGTCCAAATCAAGGCATCAGTAAGTCAATGCTTTCTTCTTAAACACCAGCTGTGGTGAGCCTTGGTTCCTCTGCCACATGACAAGGAACACAGTTGTGGCCATTGGCCAATTTAATGTAATTATGAATTCCAAAAATATAATTGGATCATGCTTGTAAACTGATCTGTTAATCTAGGCATGATTGAGTTATGATTGGGGTGTTGACTGGGCCACGTAAGTAGGGCATTGAGCCCCACCCCTTGGTGGGTAGGGAATTGAATATAAAAGGAAGGCAAAGAACAGAGTTGAAGCAGTTTTTGAGAAGCAGTTTTGATGCTGGAAAGGAGGCCCCAGGAGAAGAGAAGTGAGCTGTTCACCTGATCATCTACAGCTGACCTTGTGGAGGAAACAGGAGCTAAGCCTGGAGAGAAATGCAGCCCCAGGAAGAGAGGAACCCAAGAAGCCTGAACCTGGGCAAACGTCGGCAGCTCTCTTGCTCCAACACATGGCAATGGACTTTGGTGAGAGAAGAAACTTAATGCTTTTTGGCCTGGCATCTGTGGACTTCTACCCCAAATAAATACCCTTTATAAAGACCAACCCATTTTTGGCATTTCACATTAGCACCCCTTTGTCTGACTAATACAACGGTCATGTCTGCTGGTCTCTCCCTTCTCTTCCAGGCCTCTATGCTTTTAGCTTTCTGCTTCTGTGGCTTTCTCTCTTTCTCTCTTTCTCTGCATTATTTCCATTATAAAGAACTCCAGTTTATAAGACCCATATTGAATGAGGTGGGACACACCAAACTGAAGTAGTCTCATCAAAATGTCTAATTTACAATGGGTTCATACCCACAGGAATGGATGAAATTTAGGAACATGTTTTTTTCTGGGGTACAAAATGTTCCAAACTATCACAGCAGAAACATTTCTGATCAAGGGATGAATTAGGATAAATATTAATAATGGTAAGGCAATATTGATTTCACTAGTAAAGTAATTACATTTTCTAATGAATCATGAACAGATCTAGATAATAGAGGTCTAGATTTATTTCCTAGGGTGAACAAGACCTCTATTAGATACTCCTCCTGGATAAATTATTTTGAATGAGCAGGTCCCAAATATTTTTTCATTTGTTCATTGATTCATCCATTCATTACCTCGACAAATAATGACAGAGCTCTAAGAACCTACAATTATACAAGTAAGAATGAGAGATACATTCTTTGAAATTAAGTATTCACCATTCAATCATCAGAGAGAGAGATCCATAGAGTTCATGCTTCACTATAGAAGAAGAATATCTGGATTTGAAATTTATAACACAAATCCCAAATTTTTTTAGAGTCATGCATGCTTTCCTTTATAAACTTTCTTTAACTTCTGACCTCTTACAGCCTTAAAGCTGCCAAAACCTGCTAAGCAGAGGAATTTAGGTTTTAATTACTGAAATTTTAGAGGTACTTTTCAGTCCAGTAGATCATTCTGATAAGCTCAAATGATCTTGCTACTGTGTTTGCTCTGTGACTTCACAAACTCAGGGCAGACTTCCTTAGGATCTACAGGGTCAACATAAAACTAATTTGAAAAGTGTGACCTTTATTCATGGTTAAAATGGTTCATTTAGAGTTACAACTTCCATGATCCCAACAATAATCCTGTGTTTTTGATGGCTTGATATGCTTAGAAATGAAGTAATCAGCAGAAAAGCAAATGAGAGTGGAGTAGATCACTTGAAAAAAAAATTCGTAGGTGCCTGAGAAGATTCTCAGAATCATTCAATAATAATAGGGATCCTTATTTTAGTAATAAATAAAAATAGTTTATGGATTTGGATTCTAAGTCAAAATTCTCTGTTGTACATGAATTGCTCTGAAGACCCGAAAACAATGCATAATATATCAGAATCTGAAGATGTCACCAAAAACAGGGACCACATGGATTTATATGTGGCTTACAAAAAGGGGGGAGGATTGACTTTATTATCATGAACACAGGAATGGTGTGGGGAAGAGGTGCAGTGCTCCCAGCTCCCTGACACCAAGTTGATGGCTGGAAAACCTGTAAAAAATGTATCTTTCCTGGCTGGATGCTTACACATGCAGACCCACAGTAGTGTTGACAAAGGAGAACAGTCTTGCATTATTTCCTTGGGTTAGAAGCATTTAAAACAATTACCCTATTTGGAAATGTAACTGGAAGCAGACAAAGACTTGGTTTGAGAAACAAATTGTGTATCATGATATCTATAGTGGCACTAAGTTGATTTATTTCATAAGCAAATTTAAAAAATCACCTGGGAATAAATAAACAGAAGTTTCATTTATTATACATGGTAGTTAATCAACAAGATAGTTCATTTTGTAACAATACATCTTTTCAAGCTTTGTTGAGGTAGCATACACTATGAACTGCATATATGTACAGTGTACAATGTGATAAATTTTGATAAATGTATAAATGAGTTTAATTTCCTAATAATTGCAGAGATAAAGCCATCACCACATCAAAATAGCATACACATTATCACGAAAAGTGTCCTTTTACAACTTTGTAATCTCCCTATTATATTGAACATGCCATTCTTCTTCCTTATATGTGTTATCTGTGGGCTTTTCAATGAAAAGATTGACTAAAAATAGTTTCTGATAAACTGAACATTCTCTTTGTTTTCTTTATACTGTTGCATTTCCCTTATTAATCTTGCTATCCTTTCCCTGGATTACATTTTGTCTCATTTAGAAAAAGATAATCCAAAGATTCTGTAAGCTTAATGTGATTTTCCACAGCAGATATAAGTGGAGTTCTATTATTTTTAATTACTACTGAAGACTTTAAGGGTTAGCTGCACTGTTACTCTTTTGTCCACATCAGTGTACCCAGTGGAGCACCTAGTTCCTAAAGAGCTTCAAGGAACATGAAGCATAGATGTAACAATATATGAATAAATATATGGTATCAGCTATTATATCCATTACTGTAAAACTACTCTTCCATTAAAATAAAGATTTATAAAATATTAAAATTCAGTAGTCAAATTAAAGTCCCTGAATTTGACTTCTGGGTTATTTATTTTAACTTCTTATTTTGAAGTAAAGTTAAAATTATGGTTGACTTACCTTCTTGGCATCTATTGTGTCTACTCTTCATCTGAGTGTTCTTGGACGTGGTATTTTCTAACACAAGTAATGATTGTTTTACTCACTTTTCTGACCATATTTTAAAATTGCAGTAGTGGTATTGATTACCAATACTTTTTTCAGGAAGAGGAAATGTGTATATATTTTGTTTCTATATAGATTTTCTACATCCCTCAAATCCTTTCTCATTAGGAAGCTTCTGAGTCACATATTAGTAATTTTAAAGAACATCCATCTTCCATGCCAGTTAAGTTGCATTTTGTGAAGTTTTGTTCTTAATAACCTCCATGAAATATGATGCAACTGTGATTGCAATCATTCAAAACTTAAATATATATTCTTAAAATAAAATAATACTATAGAACAACAAACTGGAAACAAAAAAAAATCAAGACATCTTCTGATGAAAGGTAATAACTCGTTCAAGTAATAGAATACAACATTGTCAACTGTACACTTAGAAAATGCTGTAATTTTATCACTTCCTCTTACCACAGCCTCAAGGGATGCTCTTAAAAGAAAGCAAAGTAAATATCTTCTCTGGGTCTATTGTACCAAAAGGGCTCATTACTTGGAATGAATAGCATACACCACTGTAATCCACTTTAAATTAAACCTGAAATAAAATTATCCCAGAGGCACATCATTAATGATAGAGAGGTCATTGAATTATTTAACAGTAGCATTAGCTGTTTCACAGTCTTGGGGTGACATTGAAAGTGTCCCAGCTTGCTTACGCCAACAGCAAACATTGCCTTGCTTCACATAAGCAATAGAAGCTGTTTAAACTTTATTGTAAACTATTTTAAAGTGAGACTTTGAATGCCTTATTGGTGGGAACTGTTTGATTCTTCAAGTGCACTGAGTTTCATCTATTAAATACATTTTTGTGTTAATGTCCCAAAGGGTAAAAACACCAATCCATTGTCTGGTGAATAAAAGAATCTAAAACTATAGGGACAGAAGTTTGATCAGGGACTGAGGATAAAAAGAAGGGATTGAATACAAAGTATGATGTGGGAACTTTTTAGGTTGATGGAAACATTTTATATTTTATTATGGTGGTGGTTACATGATTACATATGTTTGCCAAAGCTCATCAAACTATATGTCCCCAAAGTGTGAATTTCATGTACTTAAATTTACCTCAATAATTTCTACATCAAAATAATTTGGATGTAACTTGCTCCTTTTTAGTAGACTGTTCATAAGATTACATGTATCTGTGCTCTCCATGTGATTGTCGCTGATACGAAAGACAATATAAATTTAAAATAAATAAAACTAAATAATCAGTTCCATGTTTGCACTAGCCACATTTCAAGTGCTCAACAACTTCATGTGCCCAGTGGCTACTTTATTAGTCAAGACAGTTATGTCTATCTCAGCAGAAAGTTACATGGGACAGCACCAACTTGGTATTTCATTTTGCCCTTCTGTCTTTTATATATATATACATATGTTTAATCATATAAATTTTCCCTAAATGCAGTTTTAGCAAGCATCTCAAAATTTTGATGTGCTACCATTTCAATGATCATGTAGTTCAAGTTTTTCTCTAATGTGTTTTAGGATTCCTTATTTGATCAAACATCTATTTACAAATATATTACTTTTTTCTAGCCTTTTATTGTTTTTCTAGCTGTTAATCCATTATTAATTATGCTTGGTTTCATTGTGATTAAAGCACATTCTCAGTAAGAATTTAATCCTGTAGAATTTGCTGGAATTTACCTTATGTTCAATTTCTGGTCAAATTTGTAAATATACCATATGAATTTGAGACTAATGAGTGCAATATTCTATATTTATCAGGATTTAAATTTTGTTAATTAAGTTTTCAAATTTATCAATTTGTTTCTTCAGCTGTTTTTTTTTAATAATTTATTTCAGACTGCTGTAAAATATATATAACATAAAAATCACTTTAATCATGTTAAGTGGACACTTTTTTTGACGTTAAGTACAGCAACAATTCTATGTAACTTTTATGATTATCTGTTTACAAACTATTTTAATCATCTAGGATAAAAACTGATACTCATTTAGCTATTATTCCTTATTCCTCTCCCTACCTTCCCCTGGTATCCATCACTCTAGTCTCTGTCAAGATTTTGCTTATCTAAGTATTTCATATAAGAGAAATCATATGATATTTGCCCTTTTATGTCTGACTTATTTCACTCAACATGATATCTTCGAGATTCATCCAAACTGTCTTCCACAGTGACTGTACCATTCTCTGTCCCCACGAACAATGTATGAGTGCTTCTTTTCTACTCATCATCAACACATGTTGTTTTCAGGGTTTTTAAAGTCAGTTTTTTATTCATTTTAGTGGATGTGAAGTTGTATCTCATGTAGTTTTAAGGGGCATTTTTCTAATGACTAATGATTTTGAAAGTCTTTTCAAATACCTCTTGGCCATTTGACTATCTTCTTTGGAAAAATGTCTATTCAAATCCTTGGCTCATTTTTTAATTGGGTAGCTTATCCTTTTTGTAGATGAGTTGTAGGAGTTCTTTTTATGTTCTGGATATTAAGCTTTTTTCAGATATATAGCTTGAAACTATTTTCATTCATCATGTAAGTTTTCTTTTCATTTTAGAAGAATTTACTTCTGCCATTTAGCTATTTGTATTCTGTATGCCTTTTGAGTTTCTGTTCCTCAATTACTCCATAACTGTCTCTTTTTTTTGTATTTATTTGCTTTAATTTAGTGTAATAATTTGATTATTTTTCTCTCTATTTTCTAATATTTTCTTAGTGGTTACTTTTGTAAATTACAATTAGCATCTTAACTAGTAATAATCTAATTTTTCTAGTACCAACCTAGCTTCTTTAGTATATAAACTCTACTAATACATATCTCAAGCCCTCCCCATTGCATTATTACTTTCTCATCTTAAATTTTTATACATGCCCATTAATATATTTTTATTACATGCAATGGAATTTTATTCAGCCATAAAAGGAATACATTTCTGATGCATGCTAAACATAGATGAACCTTGAAAATATTTTAGTGACCGAACTAACCAACTCACAGAGAGACAAATACTTTATGATTCACTGATGTACCATAATTTACCGGCTTCTTCATCCTGCTCTTCTCTGGATGTGCATAATATTCCTCAAGACTCTAGAGATTCAGAATACTTGATTCAGACAGTTCCTGCCAGATCAATAGTTATTTTGGTAGAGAAACTAATTCCAGAGCTTCCTACTCTGCCATCTTGCTACAGTTCTCCTTTACTAATTCCTTTTGATTTTCAGATACAAATGAGCAAAGCCTAAGTGGAATCTTTACCAAAACTAGTAAATTTTATTCCAGTTTAAGAAGAACAATAAAGGCAAAAGAAAACAGAAAAGTCCAATTTACTTAAACAGAAATGAAAATGGAGCAAACTTCAGATTCTCCACAATTTAAAACAATAATATGATTTTATAGTTAATAAATTTCAAAAGTAATGTAAAATTTTCAATGAAACAAATATAGTGAATATTTCAATTATAAAAGCATTTAGAAGAAGGAATAGAAAATCTGCATAGTCCCATATTCACTAAAGAAATGAACTATGCACATGTTGAAGCTCATTATTACTATTCACATAAGTTGAAACACCATTATCATGCCATTTTCAGCTTCTGTTTGTTTGTCTAGTTCCTATTATGCATTTGCAGTTTATTTTGCACACTAGAAAAGCATTGACTGCATGGTTCCACTTGATTGCTTGACAGAGATGCATACTGTACATGTATAGCATATTTGACTATAATAGATCTGTAGTCAAAATCAGTATTGTCTAATTTTCCTACATTAATCAGTGAGTCAGGTAGCTGATTTTTTATAACTATACACAGAAAGTTTTAAACTTAACTTATTGAAACACAAAAAAATCTAAATTTTGAAGAGAATGTCTTGTATTCCCATTTTCTATTTTTGGAAGAAATATTATCATCGTCTTAAAATATTAATTTGCTTTGTTAAAAAATACTTTCCAGCTTGATGTCTGGTTATCTTGCTAGCAGATATAACCCAAAAGATATTTCCTCTAATCCTGGGAAAACAACTTTCTTCTCTAACTTTTTTTAGTCATATTTGTCTAATTTCACATAATAAGTGTTTGAAAAATTAGAAATAATAAATGCCACCAAATAACTGCTATTTCACAAAAAGAATATTTGAAAACCTCCTTGAAAACCCTATTTACAGTCCCAAGTCCATACTAATTAAGAGTCATATAATAGCCAAACTAATTAATCATTTCAGTATTCATTTCTTAGTCTGCTAAAGGGAGTTAGTTAGAGTCCAGTTCTATTATAGAATTGCTTTTAGGTTTTTATGAACTAATAATTTACACTCCTTAGCACTTGGTAGTAGCCAATAAATAATATAATGTATTTTTCAATTTAATTGTCACACAGTTATTTAAGAAATATAAAGTAATGAGACAAACAGAGAGAATTAAATAAAACAGTTTTGGTGCTGTGCATAAGAATATATGACTTGATAAAATAATGTGTTTACAGAAGTAATGGCCATAATAATTTATATTTCACATCTGTTCATAATCCTAATCAACCAATTAACTAATTGTTTATAAAAACACAAAAAATAGTAATAAGAAAGAAACTTCCTCAATAAGATAAAAGGCATTTATTTCCCATTGTCACCCTAGTTATTCAATATTATTATGAAAGTGCTAGCCAGAGCAATTAATCAAGTAAAATAAATAAAAGGCATCAAAATTGGAAAGGAAGAAGTAAAACCTTCCCTGTTTGAAGAGGACATGATCCTATATACAGAAAATTCTGAAAAAAAAAATCCACAACAAAGCTAGGAGCGCTAATAAACAAGTTCAGGAATAGTGTGGTATAATCAGTATGCAAAAGAGTACTGTTTCCATACACTCGTAATGAAAAGCATGAAGAGGAGATCAAGAAAAAAATTCCATTTGCAACACCATTGATAAAATAAAATACCTAAGAATAAATTAAACATGATGGTAAAGAAAGTATACACTGAACACTACAAAATTTTGTAAAATAAATCAAAGAATTTTATAAATGGCAGGATAGTCCATGTTCATTAATTAGAAGATTAAATTTTTGTTAAGATGTCAGTTCTTCTCAAAATGACTTAGGGATATAACACAATTCCAATAAAAATTTTAACAGCTTTCTTTGTAGAAATGGTAAAACCAATCATCAAATTTATACGGACAGATAAGGTTACCCACTTATCTAAAACCATATTGAAAAAGAACAAAGTAGGAGTATTCACATTTCCAATTTCAAAACTTATTAAAAAGCTATAGTGTCAAAACTGCATGGTACTGACATTAGGACAGATATACAGAAAATGCAAGTGATTTGAAAGTTCACAAATAAACTCTTACACTTATAGGCTATATTTTTTGATAAGTGTGTCCAGCTCACTCAATTGAGAAAGAATAGCCTCATGTGGTCTATGAAAACTGGATATTCATATGAAAAAGAATGAAGTATGTCTCCACCTCACAATATTTACAAAAATTTATACAAGATGGATTAAAAACCTAAATAAAATAATTATGGCTATACAACTCCTAGAAGAAAACATAGTGATTCAATTTCAGGACCTTTTATTTAGCAATGGTTTCTTAGACATTACACAAAAAAAACAAGAAACAAAAGAATGAGTAAATGCATGTATTTCATAACAATTAAAAGCTTTCATTCATCAAAGGACTTTATCATGAAAGTAAAAAGAATGGCAGAAAAATATTTGGTATCCACATATGCAATAAGAGTTCAATATCCACAATATATTAAGAAATTTTACAGCTCAGCAACTGGACTAACAACAAATGCAAGGTGTTATGAATAAGGTGGTATATGAGAATCCTGTATTTTATTTCTGAAAGTCCTATAAACTTCTCTAATAATGAAAAAAGGAATAAATAATAGATACTATAACAACAACAAAAATTGGGCAACAAACTTGAAAAAACATTTCTTCAAAGAATATATACAAATGACTAAAATGCACATGGAAAGATGTTCAAAATCATTAGTCTTTAGGGAAATGCAAATCAAAAACAAAATGAGAAGCTATTTCACATGAATGGAATGGCTATTATTAAAAATAATAATCATAATGACAAGTGTTGGAAAGGATGTGGAGAAATAGGAACAGTTGTTTTTGTTTGTCAGAATGTGGAATTATACAGCCTTTGTGGAACAGTTTGGCATTTCCTGAGAATGTCAAGTATAGAATTACTATATGACTTAGCAATCCTACTTTTAATACACTCCCAAAAGAATTGAAAGCAGGTATGTTAACAAATATTTTCACACCAATGCTTACAGCAGCATTATTCACAATAGCCAAAAGATGGAAGAACTCAAGTGTCCATCAATAGATGAATGGATAAACAAAATGTGGTATATACATAAAATGAAATATTATTTAGCATTGAGAAAGAATGAAGTTCTGATACATGCAACAACATGGATACTTCTTAAAGACATCATGTGATTGAAATAGGCCAGATGCAAACAGAAAATATTGTATGATCTTACCTGTGGAAGGCTCTGGGTCCTGGGCTTGTAGGTTTTTGGCTTTTGTTGCATAAAAGAACTTAAGGCCATAGGGTAAACAAGGAACTAAAGAGATTTTTAAGAAACAAGAAAATGAGAACAGTACACTGTTCAAGGTATAGACTGCAGATGTGCAACAGGGTGAGCTGCACATGTAGAGGTCCAATTTAGGCCTTTTAAAACCTTTACTCCTCCCTCTTCATAATGTTGATGTTCTGATTGGTTTCCCCACTTGTTAGTTCTCAGGGGGGGCCAATGGTGATACATTTTGAAAGTATCCAGTTTTTCCCCTTGAACCTAAATGGGATACTCATTCCAAATGGGATTCTTGTTCCAAATGAAATTCTTGTTGTGGGTCTTGCGGGGTCTTTCTGGCTTTATTCTAGGTGATGGCCTTTCCCTCAGGGGATTTGCAGGTGGGGTTTCATGACCATGTGTCTCATGGCCATGTTTGCTGCCAGGTCTGCTTGGTCTTCCTCTCTTCCCTATACTAACCTGCCTTAATCTCACCTATATGAAATAATTAGAAAAAGCAAATTCATAGTGTCAGAAATTAGAACACAGTTAAACAGAGAGGGTGGTTTAAGGAATGGGGGAGGTAATGGTTAACTGGTATAGAAGTTCTGTTTGGGGTATAACAAATTTGTGATAATGGTGTTGATAATGGTAGCACACCATTGTGAATTTACTGAATTCTATATTTGAATGTAGCTTAAAGGGGAAACGTTAGTAGAATAAAAATTTTAAAAACAATAGGACTGTATAGAAAAAATTAAATTATGAAATCTTATGTAAACTTTGAATTATAGTTCATAGTAAAATTATAATATCCTTTCATCAATTGTTATGAATTTATCACACTACTGCAAAGTATTTTAATGGGTGGGGATAGTTACATGGGAACTCTGCATTTTCTGTATAAAACAAAACTATTCTAATAAATATGATTTTAAAAACTGTAAGAGGTGGAAGAATCATACAAAGTAATTTGAAAATGATTTGTAGTTTAAAGACAAAAAAAAGGGGAAGGTAATTATATGTGGAGACAAGACACTATTGAGTAGGAAGATTTGGGAGAAGTCGGTCTTATTGAAATGAAAATAAAATAATAGATATATAAATTAATTATATAAGTTAAATAGCTGATTGACACATTTAAAGAGATATTGAAAAAGTTATTCAAAATTGTAGAAAGATAATATAATATAAATATGAAAGAGTTCCTATGACACCATAGATATAAGAAGAAATGCTAATATATGTTTGAGTGGAATCTGAAATTAGAAACCTAGAACAAGGTCAATAATTTTAAAAAGATAATGGCTCATTTTTCAGAATTATTACAAAGCCCAAGTTGTAGTTTTAGGAAATCAAACAAATATTGAGGAGTTAAATAAAAAAGGAATTCATGAGAAGACATATGTGGCAAAATGAAAATCTTCCTTGGTCTTAGTCTATATTCCTCAGGAAGGAACTTGATTCTTTGGAATTTCCCCTAATAGATGTGTTTTTTGTTTTATAGTTGGAGCAAGACCACACCTGATAGCTAATATGCTAATATGACTACAGGAAAGGGCCACCTACCTTCAGTCTTAGGGTAGGGTTGTCCACACTCTGAAGATCATCCAAGTGCTTAGGGGATTGGGACAGTGAGACAAGTCATATTAACCTAAATGCCTCACCTCTGGCAGGGGTGCATTCAACAATGTGAACATTTATTCTATCAATCATGCCTGCTTAATGAGACCCCATTAAACTCAGTACTCTTGGAATTCTGATAAGCTTCCATGATTGATAAGATACATCTCTATGGTGGGAAGGTAAGGTGCTCTGGCTCCAATTGGAAAGGACATGAAAGTTGCATTTGAGACCCTCCCAGATCTTACCCTATGCCTCTCTTCTTTTGACTTCTTTAGGTATCCTTCTAAAATAATAAAGCTATAATTTAAAGTATAGCACTTTCAGGGAATTGTGTGAGTTGTTCTAGCAAATTGTCACACTTGAGGGGGTGGTGGAAACCTCCAAATTTGCAGAAGTACTGGTAGCCTAGGTCCACAAATTTGTGACAGGTGCTTGTAGGGCAGTCTTTTAGAGGGATCTCCTTACCTTCTGGCTTCTGCCTAATACAGAGTAGAATTAGAGTTGGATTGGATTGAATTACTGTTATGTTTGCAGTTGGTATCAGAAGCTGTTTTGAAAGTTGCAGATGTTTCTTCCCACCTTTGTAACATATCATAGTGAAACTGCTAAAGCTTCAAAGACCAAGAGAAGTCTCTAAGGACAGACTGAATGTCAAGATAGATTAGTTACAAAAGGAGATTTTTTTTAAAGGAAAATACACAGATGAACATAGATTAATTAAATGACATAGGCAAGATTGCCTTGTTAATGAAAAAAATGAAGAGAAAAAAATACTTAATCATATTCATATTTCACAAAACCCAACCCCATATTCTTTTATTTTAGACCATTAGCGTTAATATAGTACCAACTTTGCTACAAAAAACTTACAGTGTTGTTAACTATACTCCATAAATTACCTTAGTTATATTTTTCTCATGTATCGCCACATATTAGCCCCCTGCAGGAGAAGAACATACCTATACTTAAACTATTAACCACAATCCTCATCTACTGACAAAAAACATTGTTGTACATTCCCAATAATACCCTCCAGCTGTCCTCCAACTAACATTAATCTCCTTAGACTGCATGGTTCAGCAACAGTCACATCCTTAAATCAACAGTGTTTGTTAAATTCATTAAAATGAGTAACCATCATGTCCAACAATTACCACATATTTACATTTGACCTTATTAAACATTCGACATACATCCAGGAGATGAATTTTCAATAGCAATTTTGTGAGACAAAAATAATTTAATGATATCTCAAAATATTGAGAAAATTATTGTTAACTTAAATTTGAATATGAAGGAAAGTTATTATTTAACAATTGGGATTTAAAGGAATTTTAATAGAAAAACATAGCTACATGAATCAAATCTTCAGAACTGCTATTAGATTAGGAAAAATATAAGCTCAAATTGAGAGACATTATTTGCAGGCATAAATGTTAGCATGTGTTTCAGACAAAATACCTCCTATGAAGCCATAAGAAATGGGTAAATAACCTACCTAAATTGGGCTGATGTCACAGTGCAAAAAACATCTAAAAATGAGTTTCAATCTCATTATTAGTTTGGAAAATGCAATTGACATCACTATAAAGAAAGTCATTTCAGAGAAATGAAATCTGTGCCAACCTCATGAATTCAGCCAGATGAGTTGAAGAATATGAAAAATATTTTATTTTAATTTGTGGAAATAAAAATTTGGGAAGAATTATCAAACCAAGAATCAAGGAAGAATAGACAAAAAGGGAGGTAAGTTTTGGACTTGGGGTCCTTTTTTCCTTTGGGAATTGCTCATAAAGAAACATTGCCTAAAAAACAGTGGAAGTGATCAGTGCCTTTGATTGCTTCTTGGGTCCAAAGAGACAGGTATTATATCCTAGATCTCATCACAGGAGCTTTGGTGAACACCAGCTCTGAGTGGAAAACCTGTGGTAAGCTGACTCACAGGTTCAGCTTCAAATCTTGCCAATATTCGAGTCTACACTGAGATGATCCCAAGAGACTCAGGAGCATGAAAGAATTAAAACTTAAATAAGTCTAGACTTAAATAAGTCTTAGGCCATATACACAAAATAAATAAAAATAAAATGAAAATGTGTGTGCATGTGTGTGTGTGTGTGTGTGTGTGTGTGTGTATCTCAGTCCACTGCCAGGACATGGAAATAGTGATCCCAGTAACAATAAGCATATAAAACATCCAGATCCTGGCTCTGTAAAAAACCTTCTCCACTATCTAGAACCAGGACTCCTGGCAGAAATGATCGATTTTGAAGTTGTTGAAGGGGAAGTACAAGATGAGCCTGGACACTTTGTGGTGTGAGTAAGTGAAGAAGTCCTCCAAAATTCATGGGAATGTTTCAAAAAGACACATGAAGAAAACTGAAAGACTCTACATTGGCCAACTCTGGGGCAACTTGATCATCAAAATAAATAACATCAGTAATGAGTAAAATTGGAAACCATGAGTATAAAATGATATGTATTTAATAAAAATGTTGAAGTTCAATGATGGTGGAAATATTTACACCATATTCAAACTACCTAGACACAAAATAATTGTTAATTATTAAGCTAAAGTAGATTTATTGTTGAGAAGCCTCCAGTAACCACATGAATCAAGATATCAAAGAAACATTGTTAATAACAAAAGCAACAACAAAAACAGAAAAATAGTGTGACACCTGACAGGACTCATGAGAAAGCTGCATGACATCTATGATATTCCTGACAAAAGTGAATAAATTCAGGCAGAAATGCCAGGCCATCACAAATGGAGGGATGTTTATATTCACTGGAAATGAATTTCCAACATTCATGAAAGTTAACAGAAGACTGAGTAACTGTTTCAAATTAAGGGAAACTAAAGGACCATGCCAATTAAATAAAACATGCAATTCTAAAGAGTATCCTTTTTATTATTGAGGGCAATTTTGAGATAACTGGTAAAATTTGATAGGGTTGGAGAATTACACGTTAGTAATATATGTTAAGGTCTTGATACTGATGGCTGCCTTGTGGTTATGTAGTGAATGTTCTGTTTATTGTAGGCATAACACACTACTTATATTGTGCAACAGATTAGGTGTTTTTTTGGTACAAGAAAAAAAGTGCCTTGATCAATTTATGTAACTTTTCTTTTAGTTAAGATTGTATCAAAATAAAAATAAACAGTAGCTGTTTAATTACTTTCTCCCAGTTTTGTGGTAAGCGACAATCAAGTTAAGGGAATCCTATTATATTGCCTAATGGGAGCAAGTGAATGATTCCTGTTTAGGGTAAGTTTTTATTAAATATTTTTATTTTTAAAGAAGCTTTAGACTACATAAATGTTACATCAAAAATATAGGGGATTCCCATATACCCCACCTTCTACCCCTCACACAATTTCCCCCATTAACATTTTTCATCAGTATGGTACATTTGTTAAGCTTGATGAAAACATATTGAAGCATTGTTAATAACCGTGGACTATAGTTTACATTACACTTTACACTTTGCATGGCACAATTTTATAGGTTTTCACAAAATGAATAATAGTCTATTTCGCCATTGCAATATCATGAAAGACAATACCAATGTCCCCAAAATGCCCCATGTTACACATATTATTCTGTCTCCCTCCCATCAGAACCTCTGATGGCCATTGCCTTTATATCATTGATACAAGTTCTTCCATTGCTAGAATAATAATAATAAATCTATTTTATTCCATATATGCATTCTCTATGTCTGATTATTCATTCCTCAATCTTGAGGATTTGAGGATGGTGATGCCCACTGTGTTTCTGATTGAGGGGGGCTTAGATATAATGAGGAAGATGGATAGAACTGTCTTGCTTGCAGTTATAACTCTCTGTTTTTGGGGATGCACCATGTCAATCATCATCATTTTTTTCAGTTGTCCTGGGAAAGCCCAATGAACAAGAGAGCAGGTATTGCAACTCTGCTGAGATTCAAGGCTTAACTGGCATTGTAACAGACTGCAGATTCAAGTCACTGGGACATATATTTAATAGTATACTGCTAATTATGGGATCAAATAAATGAGGCATAAGAATCATATGTAGAGGAAATTATAAATGAATCAACTCTGTTATATCGGGGAGCATATATTCCAAAGTAAGACCCACTGACAGGGTGCTGATATACTGAGATTTTCTGCCTTACCTATAGTGTCCAGATGTCTCTAGAACCCTCAGGAGCTCTGCTGTTTGAGGCATTATTTACTGTGGCAGTCAATGAGATACTGCTGGGATGTGAATAATCATAACCCTTGGAAGGACATCTTTACTCACTTTGAAATCTCTTAGCCATAAAAAATCATTGGTATTTAATATTTCCCCTTTTTGGTCAAATTCTTTTTCTAAATGCATTGCTAGTTGGCACTTGGAAATAATCTCTTGGTGCCAGGGATGCTCATCCTCAGGAGTCATTTCCCATACCATGGGGAAGGTAATGTATTTATTTGCTGAATTTGGCTTAGATGTCATATTTCAGCAACAAGGAGGCTTTCAGGAGGTAACTCTTAAGCAATTTATAATACTAGGCTAAGTTTCAATTTCACAAGAACAGAGTTCATAAGTACAACCATCAATATCAATGGCCTTGCATAATGATCTCTCCTCGTTTGCTGCCCATGTACTCAGGGATTCCTGCCATTCTATTGGAGAATGCAGCACCACATTCCAGAATGGGAATTCAATATTCTTTTGGCTATTGTGTGGTTCTCCACCCACCAAGACAATGCCCCTTGACCACTTGAACATAGTCTTGTGTCATAGAGACATGTCCCAAGAGCACCCCTCCCCAAATATCCCCACATCACTGACTCCCCATACCTGTGATGCTTCCCTGCCACAGGTGTGACCCATCTGTGAACCAGTCTCCCCAAAACAAAGTTAAAAAAATATATAATAAGAAAATAAAATAATAATGAAACTATAACAAAATACAAAAAAAAAAAGAATGAAAATAAACGTAAAAATAAAAAATAAAAAAACAGTTTTCAATGTGTTTTTTATCACTGTAAGATCTGTTATCTTTTTTTACAAGGACAATTTCCTCTGAGTGTTCCCTACGGTCTTATTTTTTTCACTTTATCTTCAAGAAAGCTTTAGAGTTACATAAAAGTCACATAAAAACTATAAACGATTCCTTATACCCAAACCCTCCCCTTCTCTCACACTCCCCTATTAATAACATTTTACATGTGTATGATAAATTTGTTACAATTGATGTACAGATATTGAAGCATTGCTACTAACCATGGTCAATGGTTTACATTATCATTTACAGTTTGCATCATATACTTTTAAAAGTTTTGACAAAATTTAAAATGGCCTGTGTCCATCATTGCAAGATATGCAGAATATTTCCAATGCCCTAAAAATGCCCTTGTTCCATCTATTCTATTATTCCATGTCCCTCCCTTTAGGACCTATGGTAACCACTTAGTCTCAAATTTTAAAGAATAAGGCACATAGTTACATGCAAAAATATTGAGGGATTGTCATATTGATCTGTTTTTTTTTTATTAGGCACTGCCTATGCTCTAGTTTGACCGAATGTGTAATTTTAGGTATCTTCTGCCTTGTTAAACAGGATAAAATATTAAATTTGTTTAAATTTCTGAATATGTTCTTTATCTATGTTTATAGCGTCAAAATATCTTGTATTTTCTTATTTTGAAGTAATTTTCGATTTCAGAAGACTGAAAACCAAAATGCAGAACCGTTGAAGACAAATAGAATTCATTCTGCTGTGACTGATGGCTGACCCACAATGGCAAATTGTCATTTTTGTGCCATCTGCAAACCTTGTATTACCTTATCATAATGAGCAGCGACATGCTACCAACTGATACTCAGCTCATGGACAGCTGGCTTTCTCATCACTTTTCCACCGTTGGTCATGGGATGGCAATTGGAAGTCTGTGCTTCCAGAGTCATTGATCATTGACAAAAAGAGTGCCAAATTATTTTTATATGTCATTGAATTCGGGAAAGATTAAGGCAGTATATATAAAATATATAGAGAGAGATCAATGTAACTTATGGATATTTGTTCAAAAACTCTGAATTAATTCCAAAAGAATCCAAGACCCCATTAAGAAATATACAGTCTGACTAAGTAGGACTTATTAGATATGCAAGCTGGGGTCATTATTAGTATACTAATTAATATTATGCATCATATTAATAATCATTAGAAGAAGAGTAATATAATTATTCTCACAAATGAACAAAAGCCTCTGATAGAATTTAAAACTCATTTCAGATAAAGTAATGAAGAAAGTGGGAAATAATTTTCATAACATAGAAATGTTCAAGTAGGTCTCAAAGCCCAGATTTTAATGTAGAAATAATAGAGGTAAAAAATAAAGATAGGTTGTTCCCAACTTCCACTACTCTTTGGTATTGTAATACCCAGAAGTACTAGTAAAGAAGCTGGACAAGGGTATTCAATCAGAAGCATAATTATTGGAAAAGAAGTAAGACTTTCTTTGTTTAGAGAAGATAATGTTATATAACTGCAAAACCTTAGGGAATCTATCATGAAATTAAATCAAACAATAAAATAATTTAGTAGAGTAATAGGATATGTAATAATATACTGATATTAATAGCATTTACATAAGCAAACAATAATCAAAGAAGATTCTTCTCAAACACAGTTATTTGGGTTTGGATAATTTCTTGTTGTGGGGGATAACTAGCATATTGTTGAATATTTAGAAGGATCTCTGACCTCTATACACTAGATGACAGTAGCACCCCCAAAGTTGGAAACAAAAATATATCAGCCTTGTCAAATATCCCCAGGGGGGCAAAATCCCTCCTGGTTGAGAACAACTGTGTTAGAGAAAGTTTACCTGATTTCAGTTATATATTCATTACAATCTCCCCTAAGTAAAAATATTGATGAGAGATGGCATAATTGAATACATAAAACAATTCACATAAACTTAGTGCTAAAGTACTGGAGTGATAAGTGTATCTTTGTTGTTGTTAGTGTGAGGCGCAAAGGAAGAGTCAGACAAGTTGATGCATATGAAGCAGAGGGCTGCAGCTCACTCAGGCAAAACAGCCACGAGATCACTGTGACCCTCTCTTTTATTCAGCTTACAACAGATCATAAATTCAGTATAAATGTTTGGGTTGAGAAATTGATTAAATTGGTCAGATAAACCTGCAAGGTTTTCTAACAGATTTTTCATTTTCCTTCTTAAAACTTATTTCAGTACTACTCAAGGGAGCATTTACAAACCCAATTTCCTCGAGAATATTTAAGGTGTGGCTAGCCTCTAGTCCTTACTTTAGGGCCTGTATCTTGCCCGAGACTTTTTTGTGCAATTACTCAATCTCGCTGACTCAACGTATCTTGCTTGCACTGGCTCAACGTATCTTGTCTGAGATGTTTTGTGCTATATTTAGTCTCGAAGACTCATCTCCCAGGCTCAAAAGGATTTTGTGTGATACTTAATCTCGCAGACTCAATGTATCTTCCTCGCACTAGCTCAATGTATCTTGCCCGAGATGTCTTATATTTAGTCTCTGCTTTAATTTTTTCTTTAGTCTCTGCTTCCTTCAGGTCTGGTAATGGGGAGAGACACCCAACTTTTCCTGCCCCGAAGGCCACCATAAAACTTTGGTGGGATGTCCTGCTAGTTGGAGAAGGGTTTTGAGGGTCTCTCCTCATTACCGAGATCCCAGGATCCTAGATGAACCCACAATTGAGTGGGATCACTTATTTAAAATTTTGAAGACAGAGAGTTGGACTAGAGGTACCAGTAATTATTTACATATGCTCGACTATGTTTAGCTCTAAGAATATGCTCCCGTTTTTCTGGTTCAATCTAAGTTTATCTGGCTCCTTGTTTCTTCCTTCATCTCCCCCTTATTTTTAAATGTAACAGCATGATGTGCATAGTAGCAGAGTGCTGGTGCATTAATTGGTTAAGTTGTTGCGATATTCTGCAGACTAAACAATATAGAAAACACAATATTGAGACAATTATACATATGAACATAACAGATTTTGACACAGTATGTAACCATTGTGTAGGATGCAACTGTTCTAACCCATTCATGAGCCCTTTTAAAATATGTTTCCCAGTTATAACTTGTAATTGTTTTTTAAATGTTTGATGTATCTTCTGTTGCAAGTATAGAATTTTTTTAGTTAAATTATCATGATTTAAAAGATGTTTTTTCACAGTCCCAAGGAAACTCAGTTGCATTGTAAAGCACAGGAGTAATACAATAAGGTGTTTGATTCCAATCACATTTCATTTTCATTTGTAATTTCATAGCTTGAATCTGATCTCCTAACAAAATAACAGTTTGTTTTAGATCCGCTAATTCCTCATGTATTTCTGAATCTATTTGTTTTTGAGTTCCCCATAACTGTTCTGAATTTTGTTGCCATGTTCGCATGAAGTCAGCAGTTTGAACTCCTGGTTGAAGGGCTATTCCTGCAGTAGCCGCTGTTGCTGTTATGGCTATATTACCCATAATTACAGCTATTAGTATTCCGACAAATCTTCTTGCCCTTTTCAACAATCTTTTGGAGATAGAAGTTAATATCCCCATATTTGGGGTATCTTTCCATTCTCGATTCATTTGTACAGGTAACCACACTCCAATTCTTGCTCTTAAGATGTAAAGACTGGAGGTATTTGGGAAACTAATAGAGCTGTTAATACATGTATATAAAGAGCAGTTGTTCAGATATTCTACTCTATTCTATTGCCCCATTATTATTATTCTAAGTAATATTACCCAATAATAAAACATAAAGAAGACGCACACAAGCCCTAACCCATTCCGTATTATTACAAGTAAGGGTAAAAGTATAATTAGTACTTACATTAGAAATGTGGCCCCACCAAGAACTAACGGTGTGGAAAGCCGAGGCTAATTTCCACAGATGCGGTTGAGTGGGATGTCCCACCCTGAAAGGATTAGGCAGTGTAAATCCTCCCCCATGCCAGATAATAGAATTATTTGCATGTGTACTTATGCTTTGGTTCTCCTTATGCCATTTCAAGTTGAACGGCTGGCCCTTTTCATGAGCAGAGCCTACAGGGCTCCAATCATTGATGATTCTATAGGAATTATTAATTAACACTCATGGTTGTGAGCCATGACACACAGTCCATGGAAACACAGGACTGTTAGCGTACACATAAGGAATCTGGCACATGGGAACACCCACAGGAATAGAAATTTCATTCTGAGAAATATTGCCTCTAAATGCTTGTGCAGCAAGTGCATATATGGATTCGTGATTATGGGTACTATTTTCTTTTTTTTTAATACTTAACCATAATTGATAATGCATTTTCAAACAATGATCTCCCTCTCCAAAACATACGGGCATGCCTTCTACTCCTGTAGAGTAATTATTAATCAATTTTCCTTCTTCCTCAGGCTTTTAGAAGAAGGCGAGAATGAATGGGCCCAGAAAAATGAAAAGACTAACATAAATAGGGTAGGATTTGTTCCCCTAAGTCAACAATTCTAAAAGAGATGAATTAGCAATATATGCCCAATATGTATAATTATGTGAAGGTGCACTACTTACTGCTGTGGTTGTCAAGGTAAGCATAGCAAGGAATAACTGTATTAGAGTGACATTCTGCCTTTTAGAAGTTACCATCTTTTTTACTTTTTGTGTTAGCTTCTTCGGCTTGTTTATGTTTAGGTTTTAGACGTCTGGATGGGACCCAAAGCTGGTCTCCTTTATCTGTAATGACAAGAGCAAAACTTTGACCCTATATCCTACTTAACTTTTGCCTTCTCCCATTGATTATTATCTTTATTCTTCCACTAAACTAGTTGTCTAATACACTGATATATTTAGCTTTGTTGGCTAGAGTATTGGATAGATATAAAATAAATGCTAATATATATATTTAGTTTAAAAAGCTTATACTGACAATTAGGGTGAGAAACATAAATAACATAACTAATTAAAGATTAAGTCAATATTGAACAATGTTACAGAATGACAGATAAATAGAGCAGTTTCATATATATATTTACCAATATTTAGCTTTTAGCTGGAAAGTGTTGAAGTAGCAACTGATACTAGAGTTTTGGTTGACTGTGTTTAGGATTAACAAATTTAATAGTATAGATGCCAACTTGGGAGTATTTTGCTAATTCCCAAGGAAGGGGCCAGCTTCCTCAGGAAGGACACTCCTTGGGCTGTACATTTTAAGGTTCATGCATCAGTCCCTGGGATAGTGGCCAGCTCCCCCAGGGAGGAATACAACACCCGTTGAAATGCACTTTATCTTTTTTAATTTGTTATAAAACATCCTTGATGTAGTTACTATTTTAATTTCCAATATTTTTCCTGAAATGTGAAAAGTGTTTACTAGCAAAGCATTGGTTTGTTGATTAACAAAGTTTTCTGTATGATGCTTTACATTTAGGCTTGAACAATACTTACTAGACTTGTTTCTTAATGCATTTGGTTTCAGGACTGTCAAAACTCAAAACAAGAGATTTACATATATTTAATAAAATACATTTACATGTAATATACAAGTTATAAAATTATTTAAGTATGCAATGTATTGTATTAAAGTTTTGATTAATATTTAAATATATTATACATTATTCATAGCTACAGTAGATTATACAACAACAGGCATCTAATGAATAAACTTTTATTTCTTAAGCATTTAAGATTCTTAGTAGCATGTTTAGAATGACCCCAACTTCTTCATTTTGTATAGTTTGAGGCATAGGTAAAAACAAATTAGTATTTTCTCTTTGGGCTGTGGGGTAATACATTAACTCATAATTTTAATACTTGCACTGATTTTTGTTGTTAACATTATAATTAAAATTCAGGCTGTTGCTTACAGTGTTGAATATAAACTTGATTTATTGTTGGCTACTTTACAGAAAGGGGAATGTGGGCTGGCTTGACTTGTTTAAGTAAATATTAAACAAAGCTTTAGCAAGTTTTAAAACAAAGTGATAGTGACATACATGGATATTAATTTTTTGCAACAAACTAGCAATGTTTGGGACTACTGCATGCTGCAGGGGTGTTATTTTATTTTATTATAATTTACTGCTATGAACTACTCTGGCAGCCTTTAATGGCTGCTTTTTTTTTTGTACTTATAATTAAAAATTATGATTAATAATATTATATTTTATTTAATATTATATTGAAGCATTATTATATTTTCAGGAATTTTATACACTTTTAAAGTATTCATATGAACTTTTTATTCATATAGCTTTAATTTTTATAAAATTAGAAAATTTCTTTTAATTATACAACAGTTTTAAATACTTCATTCAACTTATATTACCTGAACTTAACTATTTTTAGTATTTTACCTTTTTTAAGGTAAAAGACCAAGTTATTTGTGACAGTTTGAAATAAAAGCTATCTTTCAGGATTTGACTTTGAGAAAGCAGGTTTGAACATTGTGTTCTTTTTAAAAGTGTTAAGAACCCTTTCTCCATGGAAATGATAAGGTTAAAGTACAAGAAGCTATTTTGATAAAACAGGCTTTCTTTATTGCATATTGATTATTTAGGAGAAAAACTTTGTAAACTTTTACTAAAACAGACTACTGACTTGAGAAACTTTAAGAAAGAATATAACTTTAACTTTATATTATTATATTGTTTGACATTAAAGCTTTTACATTTTTATAGATAGACTGCTTACATCTTTCTTAGTTTTGACCACAAAAATTCCTTTTTCATAAACCTTTTGCACTTTTTGTATTTATTTAGGTTTTGTCCCACATTTTACTTTGTTTTAATAACTAGTCATTTTATCTTAGGATAAAATTACTTTCTTTTCTTTAATAATAAAAGCACATTCTATAAAGATTCCATACTTAAGTTACTACAATGATTTTGGAAACTGTTTCCAAGCAAACTTCTGACAACATACAATTACCATCAACATTAAACAAACTTGTTAGAATAATGATTTAATTTGGTTGCATGCAAATAAAACTTTCCTTCATTTTAAATACTTAGTAGCATGTAACACTAGAAACAGTCCTTTAGAGGCAAGTTAGCAGGGGAGGCTGGCTACTGACAGATTTTCCTGTTATGAAATTACTTTTATTATTATTATTAAGTTGGTTTTCTGTTTAATAATGATTTTTTGGAATTAGCCATTTAAATGTTTTCATTTAAACAATGCTTCCTCAAACTCTCCATAACTATTTTTAACCACATAGACTATAGTTATTTTATCTTAA
The DNA here is from genome assembly GCA_029593785.1 of Cabassous unicinctus. Classification (NCBI taxonomy): domain Eukaryota; kingdom Metazoa; phylum Chordata; class Mammalia; order Cingulata; family Chlamyphoridae; genus Cabassous; species Cabassous unicinctus. The sequence continues at coordinate 24,241 of JAQZBX010012484.1, forward strand.
GACAAATTTTACCTTCACAGAACACATTCTCTTAAACAAATTTACCAAATTTTAGTAAAGCTCTTTTAAGAATTTTCATTTATCAGTTTAATATTACCATCCAGAGGTATCAAAATATACTCTGACACTGAACAAACAGACAAACACAAAAAGAATTATGACACACTAACAGAAACATAAAACTTACTAATTTGACCTATAATTTTCACTTTTTTGGTATGGCTGTTTTTAAGCCCTCCATCATTTCACATCTTTGATTTTACTGTTTTTAGAATTTTTTCTGGAATCTGTGTTACCTGTAATATATAAGCTTGTTCTCTGAAACACTTTTGTTCATAATCAGCAGCTAGCCAGGACAACTTAAACAGCATAAATACATTTAAGCTTTAATTTAGCAGTTTATATAGATATTTAACATGTATATTTTGGATTATTACTCTTTAGGAGTACACTTAGGCTTAAAGTTCAGGAGTAAGCTAGTGATCCAAAACTAAAAGCTTCTTTTAACACCTTAATAAAAATTTTGCACTAATTTTTTCAATTTGGTCACACCGGCCCAACCAGAATCAGCATGGGAACAAAACAGAAAACACCAATGTTGCCAAGTTTTTCTACTCTTCTAGTGGTTTAATTCTATTAGCCTCTATCATCCCACAGCCTTATCATTATGTAGGCAGTAGGAGGCTTACAATCTTACTAAATCTTTGAAACAAGCATTTCTTTAAGATCAGGTTTGAGATTTCAAAATCCCCCCATACTCATTAATCTGGGATGGGGAATTACCCATAATCTCTGCTTCTCCTGATGGGTCTGCGTACCAACCATGCAGCACTTAAACACCCGTTCGGTCAACAAGGTTCTCAACTCACCTCGGACCCCACGTTGGTCGCCATATGTTGTTGTTAGTGTGAGGCGCAAAGGAAGAGTCAGACAAGTTGATGCATATGAAGCAGAGGGCTGCAGCTCACTCAGGCAAAAACAGCCACGAGATCACTGTGACCCTCTCATTTATTCAGCTTACAACAGATCATAAATTCGGCCCCCCCCCATATTGCTTTCCCACCGTGTTTCTCTTACTACAGCAAGGACACTGCCTTTTCTGGCAGTCTACCAAGGGGCATAAGTATAAACATTGTTTCTAGCCCTAAATTCCTTAGTCTATCTAATATCTCAGCTTGGTGCATGAGAGCACTACCTGTTTGTGAGTTCCCAGACAATCTTTCTTGGGAATTCAGAGGGAATTTAGACAATAACATCTGTGTGGTGTGTTCATTTCGCTCTGCCTCCTCCCACTGATATCTGCAGTATGCAGTGTCCTTGGAGACATTTACTAATGTGTCTCTGCCAGCAAGCATGCTTTTTGAATGCTTAACTCTTTATGCTCTGACTCTCAGCATCTTCTTCAACATATCTTGGTAGGTTTCTGTGTGTTAAAGTCAAAACAAATATCTTGTATTTATTAATTTTTTTACAAAAATGAATAATGATTTTTAAGACATATAAATTTCAGTAGCATAAAATGGAATAGTTGAGGAATTGTTCTAATAAAACATGTCCAAGGCATCTATAGACAAACCATTGCAATATTATTGAAAAGAATTAAAGAAGACATGTCAATAAGGCGATATACCATATTCACTGATTTTGAATCACCATAATACAAAGATGTGACATCTTTGGAAATTGATCTATAAATTCAATGAAATACAAATAAAATAAACTTTTAGTTCTTCTTTTCCTTTTGAAGGAATTATTGATGGTCTAATTATTTAATTCAAATGAAAATGTAAAACACACATGAGCAAAACAAAACATTTAAAAACAAATAGCCAAAACAATTTTAACCAAACAAAAAGTATAAAAACAAAAAAGCAGGACTAAGGACTAGTACAAATTATGGCACATAATATGGCTGTAATATTTAAAATAACATTGTATGGGTTTAAAATGATAAAGTTTTAGCAATGGAAATGAATATTAAATCCATTAAGAGATACAACTAAATGGTCAACTCATTTATGACAAATGTGACACAGCAGTATAAAGGGGAAATATGGTATTTTCAGTAGTAGCTACTTTTTTATTTGCATATGTACAGGACAAAATGTTTTGCTAATCTTAACCTCACACTACGCAAAAAATAATTTTCAGATAGATTATATGCACAAATGCAAAAAGGTAAGACAATTAAGGAATTCAAGAAAACTTTGGAAAAAGACTTTGTGATATTGGAAGAGGTCATAATTTCTTAAACTATAAAAATAGTCAGAACTAGACAATATTAATATAAAGAATTACAAAATATTTACTGTTAGTTACTATTTATTGATCCCCCATGCTGCATACAGAGAGTCTTTGCATAAGTGACAATTAGCAGAATAGTGTGAAGGTTTAATAATATGCAAAATATTTAAATGTGTCTAGAGAATTGAGAGAATAAAAAATGACACTTTTAGCTTGTGGTCAATTGGTCTACAGTAGATTGGATTTTCGATCTTATAGTCTCACTTTTTATACCCATCTAAACTAATCTTCAATCATTATGCTTCTAAATCCTTATCTATTACCTGGGATTTCAAACCCAGAATGTGTGTTAGGGAAGCAAATATTACGGCAATGTATAATAAATTCTGGAGAGTCATTATTAAAATAAGTGGAGTGTGTGTGTGTATGTGTGTGTTATTTTACATTTCCATTTAAAACACTTGTGTAACATACAATTTGTTGACTTCTTAGGAAATGATGTTCTTGGATATCAGTTTCCCCTTTGAATTCTTTATTCATGTTATTTATTTTCCTTCAGATCAAAGAAAACATAAGTCCTTCATGAGATCACGAGATGATTAAGTTTCATGTGGCACTGTGTGCAATACTTAGGAATGTGTGCAAAACATAATATAAGTTAATTGTAGTAAGGGGATAATTTGACAGACTTGTTAGATAATATGAAATAAATTAGTCAAACATAATTGTTAGGGCAATTATGTAAATGATTCACATATTTTGTATTGTAGTAAAGTACATGGAGAGAGAAATGGATCATCTGTGTATTCTATTCACTAGGATGACAAAAAAGTTAATTATTTAAGTACAGAAAGTTTTGCCTGATAATTCTTCATAAATACATTATTAAAGAAAGCTATTTGGAATTTTAAGTGTCTTTGGCAGGTTGCTTTATGACTCCAAATGTTGAAAATAATAGCATATGTATACTTACAGATACTTTTCCCAGGAGATAGATTTTAACATAATTTTACGCTTTTTTTTTTTTTTTACAATTAAATACTTAGGCTTTTTACTACCTTTTATAGTTTGATTTGTAGATAACTCTGAGAGACTTCAAATGAGATTCAATGAAGATTCATAAAGGAAAAGCCTTTTAATTTTTCATATTTATCTAATATTAAGGATATCAAACAAACCGAATTTTAATTTCATCTATTACCTGTGTTCTAATGATTTCATTAGAAAATTTTTACTGTTTTTTTTACAGCATTTTTGACGAGATATTTGGTAAAAAAGAGTAAGGTTCCCCTATGGGTTTGTGTGTGTGTGTATTTGCTAGGAGAAAACTATTTTTATTATGGAAGGGTGGAGAAAGGAATGGATTTCTTTTTAATAAGAAACAGATCACTTTTTATTAAATAATTAGTTTATAAACTTTAGATCTTGGTTCCAGTTTCACAGAAATCTTGAACTGGTATTAAACATTTCTCTTCCTTTTTGTTTAACATTAAAAGTCTCTCAATTTAATAATACCTTTAAGACAATATGAGTCAAGTCTTAAATCACATACAATTCTTTGTTTGATACAGACTACATGACTTCTGACTCCACCATTTCACCAGTCAATCCATAAAAATAAAATACATCAAAATCATTATTAATCATAAGTAGATACAAAAGGAAATAATTTAAAAGTAGAGAACTCAAGTATTTCTTAAATCAAAATATTTGCCAGATTATCTAAAAATAAAATCACCACCCAGGGTCAGAAATGCTCTAACTAAATTTTACTACTTAAGTTTTCTCAATCTAAGTGATTGTTTCTTGATTTTGTCTGTGGCTTTGCCCTTAAGGGACCTCTTCATATTCCCCAATTCCCCCCTCCCCAATCCCTGGGAAAAGCTGAGGCTCCAAAGGAAACCCACCCCTTCCTGTCCCACCCTCAGTCCCTCACAAATTCCAGACCTGCTTTGGAGGGTCCTTATTCTGTGATTTCCCATCAGTGTGCAGAAAGGGGAAATAGGTTTTAGAAGAGCTTTGAACTCTTCTGGACAATGAAACCATAAAACTTTTTAGGTCAGACTGCTGCCCCTGGACCCCTTAGGAACTTCCAATGCAGAGCAAACTGAGGTGTAGTTTTACACTAGAGAAGGCAATAAAAACAAAACAAAACAAAACAAAAATAAAAACACCTTGTTGAAGTTGGACAATTTGATATGATGAAATTTGGGTTTAAACATTTTACAATTATACATTTGTAATAATGTTGCTGTTGGACAAGGATTTGCATAACTGAAATATTTTTATAATTAATTGCATTACATTTTTCTGAATGCATTGAATCAAAGAACTCAGACAAGGAGGGTATAGTGGTTTGAAAGTGTATGTAACCCAGAGAAAGCATGTTCTTAATGTTAATACATTCCTGTGGGTGTGGATCCATTGTAAGTAGGACCTATTGATGAGGCTATTTCAGTTAAGGTATGACCTCAGTCAGGAACTGTCTTATTCCTTTTACTGGAGTCCTTTGTGAGACAAAGGAATTCAGACAAAGAAAAAAAGCCATGAAAGGAAGAAGCTGAAAGCAAGGAAACCTGGAGGGTTTGGGCATTTTCTTGCCCTCAAAATTGCATGTGAATATATTCCCATTGCTTGAGCCAAACCATATCATGGTATGGTGTTCAGTTTTTTGGTCAAGCAAGCACTGTCCTGATGGTTATGAAGGACATTTTGTGGACTTCAGTCATGAGTAAAGTAATTGCACCTATGGCTGATTATATCTAGAATCAACTGAGGAGATTTCCATCAACAATGAGAGATGTCTCATCCAATCATTTGAAGGCTTTATAAAAGGACAATGATGCTTTGAGCAGTCAGAAGAGAGAATTTCTATCTTTACTTCAGTCAGCCAGCTTTTCCTGGGGAATTCATAAAAAACCTTCAACAGAGTTCCCCACTTGCAGCCTGTCCTATGGAATTTGGACTTGTGCATCCCCCACCACATTCCATGACAAATTTTTATAAAAATCTCATAATATTTGCAATATCTCATGTCAGTTCTGTTTTGTTAGAGAAACCTGACTAATACACTGGGCTTTCCTTCTGCTTATCTATGACTCATTTTTTATTTTATTTTTTATCTAAGATTACTTGATTGTAGAGCTGAGTCCTGCTTCCAACCAAACCTTTCATGTGCCTGTCACTTTTCTTCTCCTTAGGTTGTTTCTTCTGCCTGGAGCATCTTGCCTCCTATCTCATCTCCCTCCAGGCACCAGTTTAGAATCCAAATTCTCAGATATCTTCTTCTGTGAATTCTCCTAAATAAGACCAGACCCACACCTCATTCGTCAATTAGCTTTGTCTTTATGTGTTTAGTTTTTTGTGTGATTTGCCTTCTGAATAATAATATATATTTTATACCTTGGAAATGATACCATTGGTATCCTAATGCAAGCACATTGTCTTATACAGTGACCACTAATAAAAAGGTGCTTAATCACTTTAATGATGAAAACATCTAAGAAAGAATTTTTCCCTAGAGATATCACTGTATATTTTTGTTTCGATGGAGAGCTGTCTTGTAATTTGGCCTTTAACTGCTTGTATAAAATTTGGTATTTTTAAGATCACAGCATCTGAAAATAGATTCACTCATTTTGACATAGGGCCCAGCTGTATTGGCTCTAAAATAATTTTGGTTTTGGTGTTTAATCTTGCTGTGTTTTATGTACTATATGCAAAAGTTGAGAATAGCATTGATCATGCATGTAGCACTCAATAGATTCAATTATTTGATATTGTTATAATTTCTTCAATTGCTGATTCTCCTGTTGTCTAAAAATTCTTATTGTGATAGGGCAATTTAGCCTATGTAAAATTTGTCTCAAAACCAGTCCTACTAATCATTGTGAGTTCATAATTTACCAAAGATTCTTTCTCTTTTTCCTTTTGGTTCTTGTTGATATCTCAGCATATAAATACATTACCTTCCCCCAGTGTCAGACATGATTCTTGGGGATGAGCCTCCCTGGAACCGAAGGATTACTACCAAGCACCAACTAGCAATGCAACTGGAAAAGAACCTTGACCAAAAGGGGGAAAAGGTAAAACAAATGAGTTGCTTTATGGCTAAAACAACTCATTTGGCTAAGAAACTTCAAAGTGAGTTGGGAGGTCATTACAGAGGTTACACTTATGTACATCTCGGGAGGATCCCTTTGACTGCCAAAATAGATACTACCCCAGAAAGCAGGGCTCCTGAGGGCTCTGAGACATCCAAACACTATAGTCAGGGCAGATAACTCGTGAGCTTGGTGCCTTTACAGTGGGCCTTACTTTGGAATTTATACTCCCCAGAGTGACAGAATTGGACTCATTTGTGGTTTCCCTACACATTTCTCTTTTGTCCTTCTATTTGAACCTAAAATTAGTATTAAAGGTAGTAGGTGTACATCCAAAAGACTTAAATCTTTGGGCTGTCCATGTGCCAGCTGGGCCCTGAATCTCAGCGGAGTTGCAACACCTACTCTCCAGTTCATTGGTCTCTCCCAGGATTACTAACATGGAGGTGATGACGGACAACTACCATACCAAGGAACCAAGATAGTCTACAAATGCAAGCAAGAGAGTCCCATCCATTGGCCTAATGGGATCAGAGCCCACTCTCAATTAGAGGTGTAGTGGACATCACCATCCCAGAATCCTTAGGACTGGGGAATCAACTATGGACTAAAGTAGAATTACTGATATTCAACTATAGACTTACTGTGATTTTAGCAATGGAAGAAATTATATCATTGATGTAGAGGCAGTGGTCACTGGAGTTTCTGAGGGCAGGGAGAGGGAAAAACAGGTGTAATATGAGGGCATTTTTGGGACTTGGGAATTGCCCTGAATGACATTGCAATGACAGATACAAGCCATTATAAATCTTGCCATAACTTACAGGATTTTGTGGAAGAAAGAGTAAACTACAATGTAAACTTTAATCCATGCTTAGTGGGAATGCTCCAAAATGTGTTCACCATTTGGAATGAATGTACCTCACTAATGAAGGATGTTGTCAATGCGGGAAAATGTGGGAGGTGTGGAGAGCAGAGCATATGGGTTTCCTGTATATTTTTTATGTGACATTTGTATAATCCAAGTATCTTTAAAAACTTTTTTTAATAAAATTTAAAAAAAGATAGTCATGTTTTTAGTCTTTAGAAAATGTGCATAAGTAGGTATTAAATATATGCATATATTCTTTGTTAAACATTTTCCTTTATTACTTATTTACTAACATTATTTTAATATTCTTATTTTCCCTAAATCTTACTCTCCTAATAATCTAACTCAATCTATAAACACCATTTTATTTCTCTTTAGATTCCCATATTCCTTTAACATTGTCTTCACTTTACTTTTACCTCCTTATAACATTTCCTTAACTTGTTTTTATATTTATCTGCCTCTATAGTCCTTTATTTTCTCTTTTAGGTTGACTCTGTCCTTTTTCAAAACCTTAACCAGCAGAAAAAATATTGCATCTTGCTCTCCATATCAGCCTTATCACCTGTTTATAATGAAAATGTTTTGGAGTAGTAAATGGTATTTGTTAGTGTGGCAACAGATATGAGGGATGAGAAACCAAACAAGAAAAGCATACGGAATTGTTCTCTGTTTTACATTTACATACTTGGAATCTAATCTTCTCAGCTATTAGTCAAATAAATCAGACAAGAATCAGGATGTTGAGTTTTGATTTGAAAAGTGGCCTGGGAGGTTCTTGCTTGGGTTCATTCACTTGATGAGGCAGAATAGAGAGACACACCAAACTAGGCTAAGATAGAAAAGCAAGTTTATGTGCCAGTGGGAGCCCGAAGATGTACAATCTTAAATCAGCCTTTCCCATCTGCAGAAATTCTAATATTTTATAACCTTAGGATATTAATGAATAATTTGAGTGGAGTTTTTACAGGTTCTTTCATTAATAAACATTAAGAGGCTCAAGAGGATGGGTTGGGTACTAAACCTGGGGAAGTCACAAAGTTACAATCATTATCAGAGATCAAGGCATCTGGGAGAGCAGACACTGAAATCAAAGGCCAGCTACAAGGATGTTCATATGGATATCAAACAGCAGAAGCTGGTGTGGTCACCCTTTTAATAGAAATGTTCATATGCAAAGGTATGATCTCTCTGGAATAATCATTGCAATAGTAGGGTTTAAGCCAGAAATGGTCACATTCAAGGGTGAAGTCATCTAGCCAGTTTCAGTAATTTCAAATATCAATCTTTGGCTATTTTTTAATTTACTGGAAGTAAAAAGGCATCCATATACTGTTTCAGTCATCATAATTATTTGTAATTATTAACTGCTAGATGCAAAGGTTCAGGACAGTGCCTTAATCGGGTTTTTCTAGTACTACAATTTTCCCTGGGCATTGAGGTTGTCCTGAAAAGTCATTTAGGGTTAAATCAAAAGATCTAACACAGTGGATAGCAGGTAATTCAGGACTAGCATGCAGGTTACCTATATACTCAGTTTTAAGAAATGGCCTTCCTTAAGTCATTTTATAAGAACTTAAACCAAGTCCTATTTGGGAAGCAGTTCTGAGTCTCAGCAGGGCAATGGACAAGGCTTATTGCATTTGAGGTGAGCCTCTAAACAAATACACCTGCATGGGAGTAACCTCCAGAATGACCTCTCAACTCTATTTGAAATCTCTTAGCCATTAAAACTTCATTCTGCTTTATTTCTTTTCCCTCATTTGGTCTAATCCCATCTTATCAGGAAGCCTATCCCTGGTAGTTGTCAATTCCTACATTGCCAAGAAAAAAATCTCTGGAAGTCAAGTACTGAGTTGCCAGGGAAACTATCCCTGGAATCCTGTCCTAAGTAGGGGGGAAGGTAATGAGAGTTTGGCTTAGAGAGGCAGCCACATTTGAGTAACCAAGATGTTCTCTAGAGGTGACTCTTAGGAACTTATTATAGTTATGTTTAGCTTCACCATTATAGAAATAATTTTCATGAGTGCAAGCCTCTAGACTGATGGCTCAGCTTTCTGAAAAAGAAGCTCATGCTTCTTTTTCACAGGTATACCTTGCAGAGTTCTAACATTTCAATAAAGTGGGAACTCCTATTGTTTAAGAAAATAGTAGGATTACCACATCTTTCCCAGTCCCTTAAGGGACTTTGCAAACACCTTTCTATCTTATGCCCAAAAGACTTTGAAATGCATCAAAACATTGTAACAATTCTGTACAGAATATCACAATCTCATTCACATTTTAGGTTCCATGTTAGTTATGCTGTTTAAATAAGTTAACTGGTCAGGCTAAATTGCATAGTGCTCCAACGAAATTTAAAGAATATTCTTCACAAAATAAATCTTTTCTTTCTGCTCTCCATAGTACCTAAACTTTTAAAAAAATTGATAATATTACATTTATCCTTGTATCCTGATTCTCTTTAGTCTTTAGATTACCCAATTTGCCTTTTAATTGAAGTCTGATTTTTTTCAGCTTCTTTTAGAATTAATGCTGCACATTTTCAGCACCTTTAGCTCTGGTTAACTTTAGCTCTGACTTCCAGGTACCATTCAGTCCCTTTAAAATGATTCTAGGGAGCTATTAGGTTATACATAAAGAGTAAAGCATTCAGAGTAGATATGGCTCAAGCTGCTGAGTGCCTGCTTCCCATGGGGGAGGTCCCAGATTTAGTTCACAGTGCCTTCTGAAAATAAACAAAACAAAACAAACAAACAAACAAAAAAAACAAGCAAGCAAAAGGGAAAACATAAAATAAAGAAACCAATTCATGGGAGCCAATGTGGCTCAGTGGTTGATGGCATTTGTCCACATACGAGGTACACATTTCAATCCCTGGCCCTGGTACATCATAAATATATATATATATACATGCATATATATATATAAGTATCTTTAAGACTTAGAAATAGTAATTAGAGATCAGAGCTCAGGAATAAATATGACTGCTGCAAGAGTTTACAATCAAGGCCCTAAATATCAGAAGAAGTTAATTATACCCAAAATGATTTACAGATTCAAAAAAATCTCAATAAAAATTCCAACAGCATTCTTTGCAGAAATTGAAAAGTCAATAATCAAATTTATTTGGAAGAGTAAAGGGCTCTGAATAGCCAAAAATGTCATAAAAAAGAACGAATTTGGAGAACTCTATCTTCCTACCTTTGAAGCATATTACCTAACTATGGTAGTCAAACAGCATGGTACTGGCATAAGGACAGCCAGATTGACCAAAGAAACTGAATTGAGAAATCAGAAATAACCCTCACATCAGCAGACAAGCATTTTTTAACAAGGCTGTTAAACCCACCCAGCTGGGCCAGAGCCTTCTATTCAACAAATAGTGCTGGAAGAACTGGATATCCAAAAGAAAGAAAGAAGACCTCTATCTCACATCTTATACAAAAATTAACTCAAATTTCATCCAGGACCTAAATATAAAAGTGATAACCACAAAACTCCTAGAAGAAAATATAGGAAAACATCTTCAAGATTTTGTGGTAGGCAGTAGTTTCTTAAACCTTATACTCAGATAAATAATTGTACAGGAATAGCCAGAAATAGCAGCTATGTACAGCAGGGGAAACAGAGAGATTGAAAGGTGAGGAATTTTTTGTTGATTTATTATTATTATTATTATTGAAAAAATGAAAATGCTCTAATAATGATTGAAGTCTTGAACGCACACTATGTGATAATACCAAATACCATTGATTATACCCTTTGGATGAATTGTGCATTTTATTAATATGTATCAATAAAATTGATTTGTTTCAAAACATAAAGCTGTTTCTAGAGATCATTAACTACAGACCTTAGTAGGAGTTTTGCTTCACTTTACTTTTACATTTTTACCAAGATTATGTTAATTAACAGGTATGACATACCTTATAGACGAGCCTTGCTTTTTCTTTTGAAGTTCCTTTTTTGAAGATGGGGTGACTGCAAGGTCTTTTGGAGCAGCATCAGAGCAAAACAGTGTAACTGATAAGAGATTTTGATTGTTTTCATAACATTACACATTTCCAGGAATAACTAAATGTTTTCCTTTTTCCTTTTCTTGCACAGGAGGCTAAAGTCTATATTTTCATAATACCTTAAAAGTATAGAGAACCTCAAAAGCATACTGACTATCAGGCTCTGGAGAATATATTATAATTGTTTTATTTGTTTTAATCATAATTTAGTAAAGCCTTTTCATAGATTTCTAGGACTTTTTCTTTACTTATTAAAATTTGGCTATTGGATTATCAGTTACTCTCTAGGCTGTTAAAATTTAATTGGGGAATTACAGGACAAACTATGCAAAACATGGTTTATTCTGTAATATCCCCAAAGTCCATATCATTTTTAGTTTCCAGGCCTAGTAGACAGTATCATAAGCTAAACTCACATCTCATCCCATCACCCAGCCCTTCCTCCATAGTTTCCCTCTACCAGTTTTAAGAAGCACCTTGAATTCAGTCAAAGATAGGAGAGTATCCTGGTGGTAGTATAGGTTTTAGAAAGATTGTAGAGGATTTAGGACAACCTTCTTATTTTTTTTTTTCATTCAAATATTTTCTTTAGTCAGAGTTTATATGATCATTTTCATCCTGTTTGGCTTTCCTAATTTGGACTCCAGGAGCATTTATTTAATTTATTTAATTTTTAGCAATTTGAATAGATATCCTAAGAATTTTCAGTTATTAATTTGATATTACCATCTGGAGGTATGGTATACATACACTGAACAGAGAGACACAAATAGTGTTAGACACACCAACAGAAACTCATAACTCTCACTCCTTTCATATAGCTATCTCCAGGTGTATTAATCAGCCAAAGGGGTCTTGATGTAAAGTACCGGAAATCTATTGGCCTTTATAAAAGGTATTTATTTGAGTAGAAGTTTACAGTTACCAGGTCCTGCAGAGTCCAACTCAAGATTACTTCCTCACCAAAGTCTTTTGCCACAGTTTAAGCAAGATGGAGGGTGACCTCTACCTGGTCTCTCTTTCCTTCTTCCTCTTAAGGCTCTGTGGGCCCAGCTTCTTCCAATCTCAGCTGTAGGTTGGCATGGGGCTCATCTCTCTTCCCAGGGCTTCAACTGTTTGTAACTTCTCCTTTCTGTCACATGACAGGACTGAAATGACCAAGTTCTCTCCTCTTCCGTATCTTCTTCTGTGTATCTTCTTGAGTGAGTGCCCATTTCTATCAGCCCACCAAGAGGGCAGGGATTCATCCTGAGTCATGCCCTACAGATGTGGTCAAATCAAAGCCCTTATTCATTTAATCAAGTAAACATACAACCTTTGGATTTAATACAATCAAATGGTATCATGCCCAGAGGAAAGACCAGTTTACAAATATAATTTATTTTTCTTTTTGGAAAATATAAATAATATCAAACATCTACACCAGGTTTTCCATCTTTCCACATCTCTGGTTTTTACTGCTTTTAAGATCTCCTCTGGGATCAGCATTGCATGTAACATTCAAGCTCATTCTTGGAAACAATTTTGTCAGTAACCGGCAACCCAGTAGGAATGTGTGAGCAGAATAAATATAGTTAAAGACTAATTTAGCAGTTTAGACAGACAGAATATTTACTATACCTAAGTAACACACATCATTTGACAAACTGACACTATACACATATATTCTGGATTACTTTTCAGGAGTACACTTAACAGACAGATTTAAGATTCAGGAGTATATCCAACAGACAGACTCGAAGTTTAGGAGTAAACTTGATTCGAAACAGAAAAAGTTCCAATATCCACCAGAAAACTTACTAATTTTTTACCCTCATGGAAAGAGAACTGAGGTTCTTTGTGGGTGATTAGGATCCTTTCCTGACTGGTGTAAAGTGCCTCAGGGCCCCATCACTCTAGATTAGTATCTTTGTTCCCTGAAAATTGGGGATATTGGGCTGCAGGGTTAGAGGTCTTTGGTGCTCCTTTCCTTACAAGGCTGGGACATTCTCATTTCCAATGCCCATCCTCCTTGCAGTAAGCACATTGCTAGGGACATAGAGGCTTTCTAGGAGCCCTGCAGGTCTTACCTTTCCTTGGTTCCCTCTGTTGCTGGAAGGTTTTGCTCAGGCCTGCTCCTAAGAGATTAGCATTTAATTTAGCTTTATATGTGAATGTTCGTTTTTCTGTTTTCCTTTGGCCACTTTGCAGTTATATAACACCTTGAAAACAATCTCTACCTGGGCTGAAATTGGCAGTCCTAGCCGACTTTTAATTTGCAATTTGCAAACAATGACAAATAAAACATTGATAAGCATCTCACCATTTAACAATATCTTCTGGGTCTAAATCAATGAACTGAAGATATGCCTCAAGGATTCTCTCAAGGAATACAGATGGATTTTCTTTTGGCATTTCCACAATTTCCTGAATTTTGCTTAAATTGTATGGCTTAGGGACCTCATTTCTAAGCCCATCAGTTATACATGCTGTGTAATTATCCAGCTTTATTTGGGCTCCCTCTTCATTTGAGCTCCAGTTGGAATCAGTTATTGGAACTGATTGACTTCCAGGGACATTAATGCGATTTTTAGGGTTGCTATTTTAGGGTTGGTATTGGCCAGAAAATCAACACGATCTTAAGTTTTTTCTGGTACAACTAAGGGTAAAAGAATATTCAGTAAAGATGGAATATCTGCCCAATTTGGATTATGAGTTGCAAATATAGACTCAAAAGATTCTGCATCTTTCTGGAGTCCTCTTGTAACCAGGGATTTGATATATCCAACTATATTGATCCAATGTTGGCAGCAGAGTATGTACATAAAAATAGCCCCTAGGTTTTCCTTGGTCATCTATTCCTGTGGGTACTTGCTGGAGAGGGAACTGGCCCTGGCTTTTCCCTCTGCAGTAGAGATGCCCTGCCTGAAAGATACAGCACTCAGAGTGTGGGGTGGGGCGGCCATTTCTGAGGAATCTAATGGCAATTTAGAACTGTTTTCATCCCTTTGATATGGATGTAGGGGAGGAGTAGGAGCAGTGGCATTCTCAATTTTCAAGGTACTTGAGACAATAATAGTATCTAAATTGCTCATAGGTCACATTAGAGTCTGGGAGGGATTTTTCTGGTTTCTATTCCCATTGCCTTTGCAATTATTTAACTCCAGCTTTTGTACAGATGGTTAATTAACTAATTCCATAGCCAGCTGGGATGTCAAGTCATGTTTTTTTTTCCCCATTTTTATTGTGCTGAGACCAGGGCCTGACCAATAGATGGTGCATCATGAGCAAAACATTCTTTCTGAAGTTTCTCAGTTTTGGCTAATGCCATAAAGCATTAGATGTAAGGAATTCCATACCATAAACTTAAGTTTCTACTCAATCTGTCTAAGTGTACAATAGTATGATACTCTAAAGAATGTACTTTTTTGGCCATTTCTGCTAACCTTCTAATGCATATTGAGGCCAGACTTCCTTACAAAGGAAGATCATTCTCTTTTAATAATAAGTCCACACCCAAATTATTCCCGGTGTTTAATGATGCAACCCAGTGGGTTGCTTTTCCACTTCAATTCCAAACTCTGATTATTTCCCATTCTTGTTAAACAAGTTCAGAAACCAAGACCTTGGCCACCAAGCTTAGCAACACTTCCTTATGCCAGGACCTGCTCCCTCCCTAATCCAAAAACAAACCTCAAACAAACAAGCATTGCAAATAATACTTACAGCTTTGGCAGGAACTATTGTGCTTCCGAGGATACTGAGAAACACATACACACACACACACACACACATACACAATACACTGAAGTGAACCTGTTTTCCTACATAGCCTGCCACCTTCAGGGATCTTGGATGCCTGAGGTAAGAGATTCTGGTCAGACTCTTGGAGTAAAACAGTCCAGTGGCTGCAGAGTCAGGGTTCATGAATTCTTACCTAGGTGTCCAGGAGTCCACTTAGCACTGTTGGTCTCACAAGAACGCCTGCCACAAGTTGGGTGCCAAACTGAATATGGGTGGGGTCTTCTTTGGCTGGGTTCATTCACTCAGTACAGCAGAATAAGACACACCGAACTAAGCTAGGAAGGAAAAGAGGGTCAATTCACTCACAGGAGACTGGAGATGCATATTCTCAAAGCACCCTCTCCCATCTACAGAAATTCTAATATTTTATAACCTCAGGATTTTAATTAATAATTGAGGTGAAGTTTGCACAGGGTCTGACATTAATAAACATTAAGGGGCTAAAGAGGATGGGTGAGTAACAAACCTGAGTGTGTCACAAAGTTACAATCATGAGAATTCAAGGCATCTGTGAAAATGGATACTGGAAACAAAGGTCAACATCAAGGGTTTTTATACGGAAATCAAAAACAGAAGCTAGTGTGGTCACACTTTCAATAGAAATATTCATATTCAAAGGTATGATCAGCCTGGAAAAATCATTGCAATGACAAGGTTTTAGTTGGAATCACCACATTCAAGGGTGAAGTCAGTCTAGCCAATTTCATTTATTTCAGATGTCAACCATTGGCTATTTTATAATTTACTAATGTAAAAAGACATCCTTGTAATGATTTAGTAATGATAATTATGTATTAATTTTTAACTCTCGATTACAAAGGTTCAGTATAATGCCTTAGTGTTTAAGCTGTACTGGGTTTTTCCAGTACTACATATTCCCTGAGAAAACTAGTAAAGATTTCCAAACTCTAATTTTTGAGAGGTATAAGGTTTGTATGTCTGGATGTGTGTTTTAAATGCCAAAAGAAAACTCTTCCAAAGATGCTTGTAATTAAAAATAATTTTGGTACTACTTTACAACCTCTTTAATTGATCAGTAAATGGCTCATCATTCCAATGCTTCCATATCTTCTAGGTAGAAGTTGTATATTTTCAAAGATTTATAAGCATTCTAATTTTTTTCACATAAAATATTCAACATTTGCTACACTTAAACATAATTCTCTTTTTAGAATATACATAAGAAAATACTTTTTTTGGTTTTTATTTATTTATTTTTTCTTAGGAAGTACCTGGAATAGAACCCAGGACCTCGTACATGGGAAGCATATGCTCAAACACTGAGCTACATCTGCTCACTATAATAAAGTTTTACCAAAGAATAATATTCCATTTTGTGTATACACCACAATTTGTTTATCAATTCATCAGCTGAAGGACATCTGGTTTGTTTCCTACTTTAAGCCATCCTGTAAAATGCCTCTATGAACATTGGTGTGCAGATGTCTATTTGTGTCACTGTTCTCCATTCTTCTGGGTATACACCTAGGATTGGTATTGGCAGGTCACATCACAAGTCTATGTTCAAATTCCTTAAGAACGGCCAAACAGTTCTTCATGGTGGCTGTACAATTCTATATTCCCACCAACAGTGAATAAGCATTCTGATATCTGCATGTCCTCTCCACCATTTAAAGTTTTCCCACTTTTTAATAGTGGCCAGTCTAATTGGCGTAAAATGATATTTCATTTTAGTTTTTCTCTGCATTTCCCTAATCGCTAGTGATGTTAAACTTTTTTTTATCTGTTTCTTTGCCATTTGTATTTCTTCTTTGGACAATTGTATTTTCAAATCTTTTGCTTATTTTTAAATTGGGTAGTTTTGTGTTTTTAGTACTGAGTTGTATGGTCTCTTTATATATTGTGCATATTA
>JAQZBX010012485.1:0-41137 GCA_029593785.1 Cabassous unicinctus
GCGGGTTAGAGGGATTACATATTTCTTAAAGGTCGCATGCTACCTAGTCTTGTTTAAATTATCTTGTTAGAGTACTCTGGGCGAATTTATGATTTAAGGGTGCTCTGTAATTCTTTGTTCTCCAAGCCCGCTGCTCCTTAAGGCCCAGCATAGCTTCCCCGCCTCCCACCACCGATGATTAAAACCTTAGTTCAATTCCAAAGGCTTCTTCCCCACTTCAGACAAGTCCAGGGACCACAAGCCCCCAGATGGCTGCATTCTTTACGTGTAAACCAGACTGCGGGAGAACCAAGTCCATTCCTTCATCCCAGGGACCCTGTTTCCTCCCCACGAAGGTGCCAGGGTGGGTCCAGCCCCAAAGCCCCGACGAACAGGTGTGGGGGCTCCCCCTGACCCTCAGGGGCACTCCAGGCGCCAGACCCCGTGCCCAAAGCCTCCTCCCGCCCACCGGCCATGTGGTGCTCGGGAGGCCACGGGCAGACAAAGGGCCTGGCCTTGCCAGGCCCCCGGCTGGGAGGGCGGAAGGGGGGCTCTCCCCGGGGATCTCGGACCGGTGGCCCAGGCCAAGGAGGCTCCTTCTCCCGGGATGCTGCGGCAGGGTCAGGACTGTGGTCCTGGGCAGCGTCCCCTCCCCCACCTCTCTGCTGGCCTTCCGCACCAAATGGAGCCAGCAACGCGCGCCACGGAGCGGGAGGCCCCAACAGCTCCTCGGCGCCCTTCCTCTGCCTGGAACCCGATGGCGGCGAATCGGAGGTGGCCTGGCCTGCGCCCCGCCGCTCCTTGCCCCGGCGCACAGAGAGCCGCGCCGCGACCCCGCGCCAGCTTCCCTTCCACGCCGGAGCGGGCGGGGGCGACGCAAGTGCCCCCAGCAGCGGTGGCGCTGGCAGCGGGGACGGTGCCGGGGCTGAGTTTTTTAAAAAATTACACTTAAATACATTAGAATAAACTAAAGAAAAGCTAATGACAGAAAAACGTTCTTAAAAGTATCCAGAAGAAAAAATTCATAAGGACAAAATAAGTCAAGAATATATAATGTTATGTCCAGAGTATTGGAAGGAATTTAAAAATCAAACCTGCCAAGTTAACATTCTGAACCCTGAAAAATAATCTTCAAAAAAATACGTCAAAATAAAGACCTTAAAAAATAAAAATGGCAAGAACTTTCCTGAGATACAGGACAAAGTGAAGAGTAATAGTGTTTCTTACTCACAGCATAGGTTGAAAACTCCTTTCATCATGGAAATGACTCAGACACTATGATTATCTACAAGAAACCAGCTGAATCACCTAAAATATTTCTCATAGTTGTGAGAATTTTAGTAAGATAGTGAGTTGGATATTAATATGCAAACACCAACTGAATATTTAGGAGGAATATTTACTTGAAAGAAATGATGCAAGAGAATATTCATTTATAAAACCTTAAGAGACATGAATTGGTCAGGAATAAATTTAGGAAAAAAGAGTAATATTTTACGATTCTTGATATATTCAAGAACAGTCTTGAACAATGATACATCGTCCTTCTCTTGGAAAGAAAGCCTTATTAATGAAGAAAAAAAAGTAAATATAGCCAATAAATATCTGAAGAATAAGAAAAATGAAGGAGAATTTTCCCCAACAGCTGTTAAAATGTACTATAAATAATCAGTGACCAAAGCAGAGTAGTTTGGAACACAAATAGGAATATTCATGGAAAAGAACATAAATATTTATCATGGTTCCAAAATTTGTAGAAATATGCTTGATAATCATTTACTATTGATGATTGCATATATGATCTACAAGTCACTTCACATACCAGGTTACAAGAATAAAGAGATAAACTAAGGTGTTTCTGTTTTTTTTTTTTTTTTTTTTTTTAAGAAATAAGAATTATCAAAGAAAGCGTATGAATCCTTTGATACATTGGTATAAGGAAGGTATTTCTAAGTCTTAATTATAAAAGAAAGTAAATCTAGATATTCACAACTAAATAAAAATATTTTTTGTAAGGAAAAAATAAATATTTAAAACTGGAAATATGTGAAAATATTTGCAACTCAGTTCACAGATGAAATGTTAATTGTTCTTATGAAAAATATTGACATTGAGAAGGAAAAGAACAATAGCACAACAGAAAGAGAGAAAAGTATATGAAGAATGATTTCACCCATAATAAGTGATCCTTGAATATATATGTGAAATTTAAAACTTATTCATTATGAAAATAACTAAAGAATCAAAACTTTTCTCAACTTCAGATTTGTAAAATCAAACATTGTGAAAGTGATCTCTTTTAATGAGTTATAGAGAAATGCCACTCTTATATGGCCATTGTATATTATATATGGCTGCTGCCAGTGAAAAATTTTCCAATTTTGAAGAATAATTTTTAGTATCTATTGAATGTATCAATGCATTTTCTCTTAGAACAATTGTACTTCCAGAAATTAATCATATACAATTACACACAATCATACATATATATATACATACAAACACATATATATGCACATACAGACTTATGTTGAAAATATTTAGTAAAACTTTATTTCTTGCAGTAGTGTTTGAAATAACAGAAACTGGAAATAACTAGACTGTCCAATACTAATGATATTATGAAATATAGAAAATCCATAATTTTTGAAGATGAATATTTGCTCTCTTTACCGTGTTATCAAATATACACCAAGATATATATTTCTGAATATTTGCCTTTTATATGGTTTTGATTTTTGATAGTTCATTTTTAGAAATAAAAAATATGAATTATTTTTCTTATATGCATATTATTTTCCATATAATAATATGAAAAATTAGATAAAATAATATGAACTAAATTACATGATAATAAAATCATATGTAATATATGAAATTGTGCTCCACAAAATTTGATTGAAAGGTAGCTGGAAGAAGGTGATTTAGAGAGCTTCTGTGTTTTTTCAGTGAGATCAGGGAATCTTCCTCAATAAGATGATGCATGAGGGAATATCCTGAAGGACAGGTGCACAAACAGACTGCTGGGGTCAGGACTGAAGAGCACAGTCAAATATTTCTGGGGAAAAGAGCATGGCAAGTATGTAGTGATAAGGTAACATAGTGCGGTTTTTACACTGACAACATTAGCAAGCATGAAGCTACATGAGGTCATGCAGATACACTAGAGCAGTGTGAGTGATTTAGTTTACATTCTTAAAGCAATGCAAAAAGTGTTGATCCTGTTGTAATAAGAAAGGAGATATGATCTAATTAAAGTTAAAACAGGTTCAGTTTGGTTAAGACATGGAGTATGGTTTGGAAGTGTCTTACTCTTTCTGTGGGAAGCTGGTAACTAAACAGTTTGCTCAGGCTCCAGAGATAGGAGGCTTCTGGGGAAACTTCCCCTAGGAGTCTCTTGGGGGAAGTTTCCCCAGCCTCACAGGAAGGGATCATGGGCTTGGCTTCAATGAAGCAGTCACAATGAGAATGTTTAAGGTTTATTATTTACAGACCCTCAAGGCAGCAGGTTGACCAGAGAGGTTCAGGCAGAATTCTTCATCCCAGAGCTTAGCAGAGGGTTAGCCTGCATGTGGGGGAGCAGTTTCTGTATTTAAGGGGAGCTGAGGATGAGGTGCATTACTTTATTTCTTATTCGGTCTTTCAGGTGGCTTTAGCATGAAGTGTCCTTGACCATCTGGGACATAGGTTAATTTTACTGCCTAGCCTCCAGGAAGGGACAGCTTATTTGTCCTGACCTAGCCTTGGATGGGCCTAGGCAGCAAATAACTGATGTTCTGACTGCTCCCAGGGTAAATGACCCTGGGATGCCAAGGCCCTTGGCTGAGACTGAATTACTTGAACAAAGGAAATGTTAAATGCTACAGGGAAGGCTCAGCTCAGACATTTAAGTAAGCATTTGAGTAGGGTAGTGAGTAGGAAAATGGCAAAGAGTGCACAGAGAAGAAAACCAGTCCTTAGCCAGCCACTCCAGGATGTAGGATCAATCCATGAGGACAGATTGAATCCACTTGGCAGTGTGGGGATGTTGGAGAAAATTTGGGTGAGATGTAGGTATTGTTTCTATTTGTGTGGTAAGGGGCATATGTCCTCTTGAACCCTCCCCAAATTATTAATGTAAATGCAGCCAGTGGTTCCTTGAAGGAACCACTGCCTGGCTAGTATGCAGTCTAAAGTCAGACAGTGCTCTAGGGCCATTTGGGCTGGGGACTCATGGGATTGCTGCATTAGGGTTAAAGTTTCTTGGAGGTTTTGCAAGGAGGTAGCTAGAATGGCAGGAAAATTGGTGTTATCCTGTATGATTTGCTGTACCCAGTGTGGAAGCATATAACCCTGCCCCAGTGAGGGATAGAAGTAGGCCTATTCCTAATGCTGTAGGAATTAATAATATTACATCAGATACATGTGCATGTAATCTGGTGTGGTCCTTCTGGTGTTATCTGGAGTGGGAGGTTCAATGAGGCCAGGGTGAAATGGTTAGAGCAAATAAGGCTTCCCAGGTGCAGGCATGGAGGCAAAGTGCTAGGACTAGGGGAAAGAGAAGGGAATGTTTGATCAGGGAAGCAGAAGTAAGTCAGTGTTTTCTCTGGGTGATCTGCTAATATATTGGGGTGATTGCCCATGGGACTTGTGTCCTGCTGTGCAAAACAGTTGTATTTATCCATATGGAGTGGACACCAAGACAAGAGTGGAGGGCTTCTAAGAACCATTGGTCCTAGATTCAGGGTACTGTAATTTTAGGTGTCCTACTTTGGAACAGTTAAGCATTTTGAAAAGGGGCTGCTCATGAGTTATAGGGACACATGGAATACTGTCTGCCTGGCTAGTAGGTTTAGGGTTAATCAGTAAGTCAGGTAGGCCACAACTTAGGAAATATCTCCTTGAGTTTGATAACAGGCCTAGTGATTATAGCACCTAAGAATATAGGTGCTTGTTTTAGCACAGCATGCAAAATAATTTGGGTTATTTTAGGGAACTAGGACCAGAGTGATGGTTTGAGTTACCAGGGCTTTTGTGACTGCCTGGGGTGGCCCCACTGAAGTAGGCATGGAAGCTGGAATAAGGGAAAACTCTCCTGTTGGTGTGCTTTCTGGAAGCCAACAGAAGTTGACCCAAGACAAGCACTTTAGCACACAGAATGCACTCTAGACAAGGGGCATGTCTCCTGTGAGACAGGGGAAGCTAATTTTGTTGGGGGTGGTGGTCAAATTGGACATCACAATACACAGTCCTCCCATTTCCAGATTTTCTGCATATTGGCCAAAGCTATCTCACACTAGGACTGGGGCAGAGAAATGTTCTGGCAATAAGGGATGTAGCTATGAGGGTTGAATTTCATTTAAAACAAGTGGTTATCTCAGCTAGATGACACTCTATTGTGTGTCTGGGGAATGCTAAACAGCTGAAAAAGCAGGCACAGTGGGAGCTAGTGTCTTTTGGGTCATAGGTACTGATTGTGAGTGGGCACTACCATCTGGAAGAATTAGAGACCAGGTTTCCAGTAGGGTCAGACAAGGGTGTCTTAGAGATGACCCCTTGGCTGCCTCTGGTCCCACAATGCCTGGAATCTCCTGTGGTGAGCTCTTGGGTTAAGGTGGTGTTATCTGTTTTCATTGTTATCTCCAGCACCAACCTCCTGGGCTAGGATGATGTCATCTGGCAAGGTAGCTCCAGAAGTCTCCCTAGGAGGGGAAGTGTGGTTTGCTGTGCAATCTGATTGTAGGCATAAAGCTGTGAGGTGCTTCAAAATATTTCTTTACATCCTGTTTTGTTGTTGCTTCAATCACAGAGGTTTATCAGCCTCTGTGGGTCCTCTAGGGAGCATTCTGCCAAGGCTTGAGTGGTGTCATTTGGGGTAAGCATAGATGCTTCCATCCCCAGGTAGAGTAACTAAGGACACACTTTACCCTGAGCTAAGGATAAATCAAGCATATTCCTCCTGTAAGTTTAGACAAGCCTTTCAGGACTCATGGTGGGTCAGTGCTGCATAGCAATATCAGCCAATTTGGGTTAAAGCTGGGACACCCAGGGGTCTCTACCCTTACCTGGAATTTGGTCTACAGCGGTGGGAGGTTTGATAGCATTTAAACACTTGTTCCTTGGGTCCATTTAGTGTATAGGGTCTGAACTGCCCTGCTTGGATACAGATTTGGTGGCTCTTGGATAATAGCCCTTCTTGTACTGCTTTTCAGCAAGCTCCCTGGCCCAGTCTGGAGTGGGCTACTGGACCCTGGGTCCAATAGACCCCCATGAGCCAGGTCATACATAAAATACCAAATAAGTCCACAAACTAAGAGCATCAGCATTTTATACACAGGGCCCTTTCATTGGTGCCTTCATGTTGACATTGATTAGGTGGCTGCTTTCATTTGCATTTCATTAGTGTCCTCTTCCACCTTTGGCAGAGGTCATGCCTTGTAATTGTACCTCCACATGGTCATTGCCTGATGTTGTTGATGTCCAATAACTTGAGGGATTTTTCTCCTTGCTTAGTAACCCAAACTGTGCCCTCCATGGAACACTGGATCAATGATTTCACCTTGCTGTGGTGAAGTGTGGATAGGAGATGTTAGCCAGTCATCAAAATCAGCTAAGACTTCTCATGAAAGCTGTAGGTAAGTGCAGTCTAGCAAAAGCATTGTGGGTTGGCTTTTTGCCAGTGGGCCTGGGCTGTTAATTATTAAGCAGTCATAGCTCACTACCATCCCCAATCTGGTTGGCAATAGATATTAGAAGACAAGACAATCTACATTTTCAAGCCATATAGGGAGGTGCAACTATGGAAGAAAATATAGATGATGATTTCTCTGAGGGAGAAAGAGTCTGTTTGGCCTGTGATTACATGGAAGGAACTATTTTGGGTTCAGCCCAGTTGTGATTGGCAGAGTAAATATATGTAAGAAGTTAAGAAGTATCAGGGGTTTAAGTAAAAGCTTGGATGATTTGGGGGTCTATGACCCATTTTGTAAGTTTTAGAGTAGAGATTTGACAGGGCCATTGTGATGTCCCATGAGTCCGGCAGCCTGGGGATGATGGGCTAAGTGGATTTTCCATAGTACTCCATGCTGTAATGCTGATTCCTGGGTAGCAGCAGTTGTAAACTGAGAGGCTTGTTTGGGTTGATAATGTCTGGTGGGCCAAAAGGAGGAATACAGTAACGATCAGAAAAGGACAGTATATGGTCAGTGAAGCCAGTAAGAGATTGGTGTACATGTCTTTGCATGTAATAGTGAAGTAGAAGGCACTCATACAGTGGGAGAGGCTTAGTGACCACAATTGTCCATCTGCTGAAGAGGTGGTCAGCCAGGGAAACCAGGGAGTGCCATTCCATGCACCAGTATTTACTAATTGCAAAATATTTCCAACTGAGTAGCACTCACTAGGCTAAAGCTGTGGTAAGAGGAACCCAGTGACACTAGGCATATCCTAAGGTGGCTGTTCATATGACAACTGAAACCTGAATCTCAGAAGAGTTACACCACCTGCTATTCAGTTCATGGGATTTGCCTAGGACAACTAACAAAAGGATGATAATGGACAATGATTATCCCAAAACCAGAGAGTACCTACAACTGCAAGTAAAACAGTTCCATCTGTCTGCCTCATGGGATCAAAGCCCCCTCTCAATCAGAAACAGAGTGGGCATCACCATCCTAAAATCCTCAAGATTGAGGAATGAATGAACATAAGGGGGAAATGCAACAATGGACTAAAATAGACTTATTATTCTAGCAATAGAAGACCTTGCATCATTGATATAAAGGCAGTGGTCACCAGAAGTTCTGAGGGGAGGGAGAGGGAAGAATAAGTATAACGTGGGGCATTTTGGAGACATTGGAATTATTCTGCATGATATTACAATGATGGATACAGGCCATTATATGTTTTGTAAAAACCTATAAAAATATGTGGTGCAAAATTTAAACTATAATGTAAAGTGTAGACCAAATGCTTCAATATGTGTTCGTCAATTGTAACAAATGTGCCACATTAATGAAAGATATTCTTAATGGGGAAATGTGAGGGCATCAGTGTGTTTGGAGTATATGGTAATCCCCCTATATTTTTGATGTATCATTTATGTAATGTAAAGCTTCTTAAAAATAAAATTAAATTAAATTTTAAAATATAAGTTCTAAAAAATTACAAATATAGAATATCAGGGTGCAATGAATGAGTGGCCCAACTGAGCTTCTTACATAAGTCTTCAAATTGGAATTGGTTTTGTGATCCATGAGCTCTGAGTATGGTATATATTACTCACCCACAACTCCAGTATTGCCCTAGCAAAAGCAGGGAACATAGAGTTTTAGGAGAGATGATGTGACAAAGAGAAAATAGAGTTAAAGAGGCATGCATCAACATACTTCATCCCAATGATTCAGATTTGGGAAAGAATACTAAGGAGGTAGCTGGGAGGACATACAGAAGTTGCTGTTCAATGATTCAGAATGTTTCACTGTTATTGCAACAGTTTGTATATAGCTTTTGATATTCTGATGGATGTGGAAACTTTAAGAAAGATGGATGGCATAAATTTCACATTTATAGAGGTAATTTTTAAAATGATATTCATGAATTTCTACTGCTTTGAAAAGGAAAAGTAATTAGGTACTTAGAAAAATATTTAGTATAGTTTTAATATAATCTATACAATCATATTTCAAAATTTAAACTGATAAAAATTTCAAACATTTGCATATGCCACAAGTTGTTGATATCATTCAATTCTCTTATCATTTGAAAAAAGTGTATAAAATCTTGATTGCTAAAACAGCTCTTCATAAAATCTAATCTGTTTACCAATCACATGGGGATCTGGATAAAAGGCAGATTGTCTCTGATTGAAAATGAATCAATAAAGTCCAGAAGGTGGCAGTGGAGCAGGAAGCAAGAATTGGATATTCTCATATTCACTTTTTTCTTTTTCTTTTTTTTTATTTTTTAAAAGATACTTAGATTACATAAATGTTATAGAAAATATATAGGGGATTCCCAAATGCCCTTCTCCCCCATACCTCCCATGTTTTTCCACATTAGCAACATCTTTCATTAGTGTGGTACATTCAATGCAATTGATAAACACATTTTGTAGCATTGCTGCTAAACATTGATTACAGTTTACATTTTAGTTTATACTCTCCCCCCCTCAATTCTGTAGGTTATGGCAAGCCATATAATGGCCTGTATCTGTCATTCTAATGTCATTCAGGATGATTCCCAGATCCCAAAAATGCCCCCATATTACACCTGTTTTTCCCTCTCTCTACCCTCAGAACCTCCAGTGGCCACTGCCTCCACATCAATTATATTTCTTCCATTGTTAGAATCAAAATGAGTCTATAGTGGAATACTAGTAAGTATATTTTATAAAATAGTTCATTCCCCAATCCTGAGGATTCCAGGATGGTGATGCCCAATCCACCTTTAATTGAGGCGGGGCTTCAATCCCATATGGCTGATGGATGGGACTCTCTTGCTTGCAGTTGTAGACACTCTTGATTCTTTAGTATGTTGGTTATCCATTATCTCCTCCTGGTTAGTTGTCCTGTGTGAGTCCAATGACCTGGAGTGTAGGTGCTGCAACTCCGTTGAGATTCAGGGCCAGCTGGCACATGGACAGTCCAAAGATTTAAGTCTCTTGGATATACACCTACCAACTTTAGTACTAGATATAAGTTCAAATATAGGACAGCAGAGCCTTGTGTAGGGAAATCACAATTGAGTCCAATTCTGTCACACTGGGGAGCATAAATTCCATAGTAGGGCACACTGGCAAGGGACCAAACTCCTGAGCTATCTGCCCTGATTATAGTGTCTGGATATTTCCAGAGCCCTCAGGAACTCTGCTCTTTGGGGCAGTATCTACTTTGGCTGTCAATGAGATCCTGATGAGATGTGCATAAGTGTTACCTCTGGAATGTTCTCCCACCTCACTTTGAAGTCTCTTAGTGAGGAAATTCATTTGTCTTTACTTTTTCCCCCTTTTGGTCAGGGCTTTTTTCTTTTGCAGTTGCATTGCTTGTTGGTACTTATAGCAATCCCTCAGTGCCAGGGAGGCTCACCACAGGGAGTCATGTCCCATGCTGGAGGGAAGTTATTGAGTTTATATGCTGAGTTTGGCTTAGAGAGAGGCCACATTTGAACAACTATGAGGCTCCCAGTAGTTAACTCTTAGGCACCCTATAAATCTAGGCAAAATTTCAATTTCAGGAGGAGACATTCATAAGCATAGTCATCAATATCAAGGGCCCATTAAAGGACCATCCTCCTTTACTAGTCATTGCCCCTGTACTTGGGGGATTGTTGCTGTTCCATTAGAGAATGTGGCAGAGCTCCCCAGAAGAGGAATTTGATATTCTTTTGGTTATTGTGTGAATCTCCATCCACTGTGGCAATGCCCCATGATCATTTGAACATATTTATATGTCTTAAAAATATGCCCAGGTGAACTTCCTTCCATGAATCACCCATCACTGACACCTCCACCAATGGTCGGCCCCTGCCATATTTGTAACTTTTCTGTGATCCAAAATTCTTCAAAACTGAAGCCAATAAAATAGCCAAATACAATTAATAAGAAAATGAAATAATGATAGTTTTAAACATAGGAAATAAAAGACAGAAAATTTTTTAAAAACTAAAAATAAAATAAGATAAAAAATTGTTATATTAAAAAATAATGAAAAAACATTTTTTTGACATTTTGCCTTTCATCACTATAAGATCTGTTGTCCTGTATGTACAGTGATGTTTTCTTCCCTTCATTCCCCCAGTCTCTTACTTTTTTTTCATTTTGTTTTCAAAGAAGTTTAGGTTACAGAAAAGTCATTTACCAAATAGAGGGGACTCCCAAATACCCCAAATCCTCCTCCTTTTTCCCCTACCCCCATT
This sequence comes from Cabassous unicinctus, assembly GCA_029593785.1. NCBI lineage: Eukaryota > Metazoa > Chordata > Mammalia > Cingulata > Chlamyphoridae > Cabassous > Cabassous unicinctus. The sequence goes on from JAQZBX010012485.1 coordinate 10,873, forward strand.
AATAACATTGTATATGTGGATGATATATTTGTTGCAACTGATGTACAAATGTTGAAACATTGCTACCCGCCATGGTCTATGGTTTACATTATGGTTTATATTTTGGACCATACCCTTTTATCAACTTTGATGCAATTCAACATGGCCTGTATCCATCATAGCAAGATTATGTAGAACATTTCCAATCTCCCCCAAATTACCACTTTTCCATCTATTCTATTCCTCCCTCCCCATCCCCTTGCAACCCACTGCAACCACCAGGCTTCACACCTTGAAGGAAAAAATACATAGTTACTAGCAACAACACTGAGGGCTTGACACATTGGTCTGCCCTTCCCTATTAGGCATCACCCATGCTCTCAAGACACCCTGCCCCTCTCTTTGAGAACATAGAGGGCCTACCCAACATGGGAGTTCACACCTTGCCACTCATTATGTGCATGTCCACCCACTGATAAAACACACTATTGCAAGATGAACACTTAAACACTTCCTAGAAGTCTGCCCCAGGTGCAGCATTCCAAACATTGTAGTTTCTAGCATGTACCCACCAATCCCAAGTGTTCAACTGCTCCCTCCCCCAGCCCTTCCCCCAGTTCCATGGACCATCCAACCCACCCTCCCTACCCCAACCCCCTGACAAACCAAAATCACCTAACATAAAATTATCATTACACCACTGTCATGCCCCTCCAATGTACATCTTCACACTTCCCCCTTATCATAGATTTTGCCCATATGGGCATTGGCTCACAACTTTCTTCTCCCTATTTCCTATAAACCTATCTTCCAGTCTCTAGTTCTGTTAGTCTACTCAATTTACTTTATTCATATCTGTGATGTCCATGTAATATTTGTCCTTCAGTGCCTGGCTTGCTTCACTCAACATAAGGTCCTCAATATTCATCCATGTGATCCTGTGTGTTAATACTGTATTCCTTCTTACAGATGAGTAATATTCCATTGTGTGTATATACCACAATTTGTTTATCCATTCATCTGTTGAAGGGCATTTGGGTTGATTCCAACTTTTGGCAATAGTGAATAATGCCACTATGAATATTGATGTGCATATATCTTTTTGTATCCTTCCTTTCAGTTCTTCTGGCTATATACCCAGCTTTGGAATTGATGGATTATATGGCATTTCTATAGTTAGTTTACAGATGAAACAATAAAATGTCCTCCACAGTGGCTGCACCATTCTATATTTCCACCAGTGTGGATGAGGGTTCCCATTCCTCCACATCCTCTCCATCACTTATAGTCCTCTGATTTTTTAATAGCCACCAGTCTAATGGGAATAAGATGATATCTCTATGGAGTTTTGATTTGCATTTCCCTAAAAGCTCATGATTTTGAGCATCTTTTCATGTGCTTTTTAGTCATTTGTATTTCTTCTTTGGAGAAGAGTCTATTCAAATCACTTGCCCATTTTATAAATGGGTTTTTTGTCTATTTATTTTCAAGGTATAGGATTTATTTATATATTCTGGGTATCAGGTCCCTATCAGATATCTGGTTACCAAAAGTTTTCTCCCATTGACCAGGCTGCCTTTTCACTTTCTTGACAAACTCCTTTGAGGTGCAAAAGTTTTTAATTTTGAGGAGGTCCCATTTTACTTTTTTATCTTTTATTGCTCATGCTTTGATTATAAAGTTCATGAAACCATTTCTTAATACAAGGTTCTGTGGATGCTTCCCCACATTATCTTCCAAGGTCTTTATGGTCTTGGCCCTTATATTTAGATCTTTGATCTATGTTGAGTTAATTTTTGTATAAGATGTGAGATGGTGTACCTCTTTCATTCTTTGGATATGTATATCCAGTTCTTCAGCACCGTTTGTTGAAGAGGCCATTCTCTCCCAGCTGAGTTGGCTAGGTGGTCTTGTCATATAGCAGATGACTGTATATGTGAGGATCTATATCAGAACTCTAAATTCAGTTTCATTTGGTCGGTATATTTATCCTTGTGCCAATACCTTGCAGTATTGAACACTGTAGCTTTGTAGTATGTTTTAAAGTCAGGTAATGTGATTCTTCTAATTTCATTTTTCTTTTCAATATATCTTCAGTTATTCGGTGCCTCTTCCCCTTCCAAATACATTTCATAGTTAGTTTTTTCAATTCAGTAAACAATGTTGTGGTGAATTTTAGATCAGTTTTGGTAGGATAGTCATCTTAATGAAGTTTAGTCCTCCTATCCATGAACAGGGAATATTCTTCCATTTATTTAAGTCTTCTTTGATTTCCTTTAACAGTGTTGTGTAGTTTTCTGCATAAAAGTCATTTACAAATTTAGGTAATTTATTCCTAGGTTTTTGATTCTTTTACTTGCTATTTTAAATGGGAATTTTTCTTGATTGCCTGCTGTAGTATTTGGGCAGTTTGATGTAATTATGAATTCCAAAACAATACATATTTGATTACATTTGTAAACTGGTCTGTTAATTTCAGCATGATTAAGTTATGATTAGGGCATTGAATAGGCCACATCAGTAGAGTGTTCAGCCCCACCCCTTGGTGGGTGAGGGAATCAAATATAAAAGGCAAGGCAAAGGACAGAGGGAGCAGTTCTGATGTTGGAGTTTTGATGCTGGAGCCAGGGAAGCGAGCAGATGGAGGAGCTTCATTGTGAGGAAGGAGAGAAGGCCCTGGGATAGAGACGAGCCATTCGCCTGAGAGTTTACAGCTGGCCTTGTGGAGAGAAGCAAAGCCTAGAGAGCCTCAGAGTCTACAGCTGACATTGTGGAGGAAACAGAGGCACTGGAGAGAAATGCAGCCCTGGAAAGAGAGGAACCCAAGAAGCCTGAACCCTGGCAAATGCCGGCAGCTGTCTTGCTCCGACACATGACAATGGACTTTGGTAAGGGAAGAAACTTAAGCTTTATGGCCTCGTAACTGTGGACTTCTACTCCAAATAAATACCCTTTATAAAAACCAACCTATTTCTAGTATTTTGTATCAGCACCCTTTTGGCTGACTAATACACCTCCTCAGATTGCTCATTATTGGTATACAGAAATGCTACTGATGTTTGTGCATTGATCTTATAACCTCTGACCTTACTGAACTCATTTATAAGCTCTATATGTTTTGTTACAGATTTCTCAGGGATTTCTATGTATAGGATCATGTCACCTGCAAATAGTGAAATTTTAACCACTACCTTTCCAATTTTGATAAGTTTTATAAGTTTTTCTTGCCTTAGTGCTTGAGCAAGTACTTCTAACGCAATATTAAATGGGAGCAGTGATAGTGGTCATCCTTGTTTTATTTGCAATTTTAGACGGAAAGATTTGAGGTTGTCACCATTGTATATGTTGTTAGCAGTGGGTTTTTCATATATACCTTTTGTCATATTGAGGAAGTTCCCTTCTATCTGCATCTTTTGTAGTATTTTTATCAGGAAAAAAAGGGTATTGTATTTTGTCAAATGCTTTTTCTGCATCTATAGAGATAATCATGTGATTTTCTCTCTTTCAATCTGTTTATGTGGTGTATAACATTTATTTTCTTATGTTGAACCATCTTCGCATACCAGGGGTGAAACCCACTTTTCGTGGTGTATAATTCATTTGATGTGTTGTTAAATGTGATTAGCAAGTATTTTGTTGAGGATTTTAGAATCTATGTTCATTCAAAGATTAGTCTGTTATTTTCCTTTCTTGTAGCATCATTCTTTTGGATATGACTATCCAGTTCTCCAAGCACCACTTGTTGAAGAGGACATTCTCTCCCAAATGAGCGGCCCTGGTGGCCTTGCCAAGTATCAGATGACTGTATATGTAAGTTTCTATATCAGAACTCTTAATTCTGTTCCATTGGTGAGTATTTCTATCCTTCTGCCAATAGCATGCAGTTTGTAGTATATTTTAATGTCAGGTAATGTGATACTTCTAACTTCATTTTTATTTTTCAATATTTCATTGATGATTCAGGGCCTCTTACCCTTTGAAATAAATTTTGTAGTTAGTTTATCCAATTCATTAAAAAATACAGTGTTGATTTTTATTGGGATTGCATTAAATCTGTAGATTAATTTGGGTAGGCTGGACATCTTGGTGATGTTGAGTCTTCCTATCCATGAACAGGGAATATTCTTCCAGTTATTAAAGTCTTCGTTGATTTCCTTTAACAATGTTGTGTAGTTTTCTGTATGTAAGTCCCTTACATCTTTAGTCAAATTTATACCTAGGTATTTGATGCTTTTAGCTACTATTGTAAATGGTATTTTTTTCTTTATTTCCTACTCAGATTGCTCGTTATTGGTGTACAGAAATGCTACTAATTTTTGAGTATTGATCTTATAGCCTGCAATTTTACTGAACTCCTTTATGAGTTCTAGAAGCTTTGTTGTAGATTTCATTCTATGTATAGGATCAGGTTGACTGCAAATAATGAAATTTCTACTTCTTCCTTTCCAATTTGGATGCTTTTTATATCTTTTTCTTGCCTCAGTGCTCTAGCAAGTACTTCTAAAAAAATGTTAAATAGGAGCAGTTATATTGGACATCCCTGTCTTGTTCCTGATCATAGAAGGAGAGCTTTTAGGATTTCACCATTGAAGATGATGCTGGCTCTGGGTTTTTCATATATACCTCTACCGTGTTCAGAAAGTTTTCTTCTATTCCTAGGGTTTCAGTGTTTTTATCAAGAAATAGTGCCGTATTTTGTCAAATGCTTTTTCTACATCTGTAGAGATGATCATGTTAATTTTTCCTTTCAATCGTTTAAGTATTGCATTACATTGATTGTTTTTCTTATGTTGAACCATCCTTGTATACTCGGGATGAAACCAACTTGGTCATGTTGTATAATTTGTTTGATATGTTGTATTTTGTTGAGGATTTTTGCATCTAGGATCATTAGAGAGATTGGTCTGTAATTTTCCTTTCCTGTGGCATCTTTGTTTGGCTTTGGTATTAGGGTAATGTTGGCATCATCAGATGAGAGAGGCAATTTTCCTTTTTCCTCTATTTTTTTTTTTTTGGAATTCCTTAAGCAAGAGTGCTGTTAGCTCTTTCTGGAATGTTTGGTAGTATTCACCTGTGAAGGCATATAGTCCTGGGCTCTTCTTATTTGGGAGGTTTTTTATGACTGAGTCTATCTCTTTACTTGTAATTGGACTGTTGAGTTCATCAATTTATTTCTTTAATCAATGTAGACTGCTTGTGAGTTGCTAGAAGTTTGTCCATTTCCTCTAAATTATTATTCTTGCTGGCATATAATTTTTCAAAGTATCCTTTTCTGATATTCTTTATTTCTGTGGGGACAGTTGTGATATCCTCTTCCCCATTTTTTATTTTGTGTATTTGCATCAATTCTCACTTTTTCTTTGTTAGTCTGGCTAGGGGTTTATCAATTTTATTGATGTTCAAGAAGAACCAGCTTTTGGTTTTGTTTATTTTTTCTAGTGCTTTCTTATTTTTTATTTCATTTAGTTCTGCTATAATCTTTGTTATTTCCTTCTATCTACTAACTTTGGGGTTAGTTTGCTGTTATTTTTCCTGTTCTTCCAGATGTGCAGTTAGATCTAAAATTTTAACTTTTTCTGCTTTTTTTGATATATGTGATCTTTCTGATCACTGACATACAAACTGATTGTAAAGTGTGGTGATACTATTGAATACTTAAAGTATGGTTATCATGTAAAAGATAGATACTCAATGAACTGATATAAAGAAGCATCCTGTATGCCAAATCTAGTAGATGGGGCAAAGTGTAGGGTTTCACTTGGAATTGGACAGATTATTTGCTGGTCTTTTATGTATGATCACCATGGAAATATTTATCTGCTGGAAGTGCTAAAAAGGACACGATGTTGGGATATCAGGGATAAACCTAGATTCTCTCACGCAAATGAAATATATGGCTATTCTTAACAAAGGGGGTATGTGAAATGCTAAGTCCTAAAGTGATATGCATAATTTCTCCTCAAATTAAAGGACACAAGATTAAAGATTAAAGCCATCTTTTGTCCATCTGTCTTCCTATTTTCTTTCCCATACCTACTCTATATCATTTTCTGATGTATATTTAATCTTTTCAGTCTAGTGAGAAAAGATAAGGACTTCTTTTTCCTTTTTTTTTTTAATTAGGAGGTACCAGGGATTGAACCCAGGAACTGGTACATGGGAAGCAGGTGCTCAACCACTGAGCTACACCTGCTCCCCAAGATAAGGACATTTTATTTCAACTTTATTATATTTTCCTTCATTCAATTATAATAATATGAAAACAAGGTTTCATAGAGTAAGGCAACAAGCCCAGAGGGATGTTGAGAGGCAATTTTTGAAGACAGTTTTTTGGAAAAGGCAACACCTAAGCTTTAATTTAAAAGAAGAGAAGTTCTGAGTCTCAGAAGAGATTGGGGAATAAAGTGAAGGCTGAGTTGGAAGCAAAACAAAACAAAAATAGCAAAGGGTGGGATGGGATAAGAGACTGGTCTGGGAGTGGGAATCACAGTGATCTTTGTCATGAAAGGAAAGAGAAGAGGGGGGAGAGGGAGTAGGCAGAGAAGAAAGAGGTTTGATAAGATTCTAAGAGTGTCAAATAGACAGTAGGATCAAGTATTTATTTATAAAATTGTCAAACAGAGTGGAATGAATTGATTATTTGATCAATTATTGCCATGAAGAGAAAGTAGCTATAGGCATGTTTTATCAAATAGCTAATGCATTGGTTATGTTTGGGGAGATCAAAACAATAGACAAGAAAATTTATTTTACTGCCAGCTAGAGTTGTAGATCTTCATAATTTCTGGATATACAACACAGTATAATCTAAGGACTATTTCTCTAGGCTTGACCTAGCTTTATATTTTCCTCCCCTGGTCTATTCGAAAATGAGCCTTCATATACTGTGAATTACTCCATTCTAGTTCAGCTTCTTCTTTTAGTTATACTTAAACAAGATTTATCTCACCATCATGCCACTTATTTTAGTTGTAATTTGTTATTTCTTTTCATTACCCTTTGATATATGGCCCTTTCCATTGTAGAACTATGTTATGCTTGAGGACAGGAGATGTATCTCCTGTGACTAGCTTAGTGTGTTTCATATAAGAGAGACTAAGCATGCAATTAATAAATAAATGAGTTGTTGGAGAATATTACATATTTTATGGCTCCCCACAATTTTTTTTTATAACCCTTAACTTTAAATGTTTTTAACATCTTCTTTTTACTGCTCATTTTGGGTATATTTGTGCTGTAAATCAATTTTTAAAGTAGTTATCATACTGAACTATAGCAAGTTTCTAAAGGGAAAGAATTTTATGATACTCATTATGTAATATGAAATTTATTTAAAATGGATTGATGGACCCAGTTTAATTATTATTAAACTCATAATGCTCGTTTTTATTTGCACTGAATTGAATTGTAATTCATTCTAAAAAATATGGATTTTTAACAAAACACTTGTAATAATACTGGCCTTTTCATGTTGCTAGTTGTACTAGTCAGCCAAAGGGGCGGCTGATGAAAAACACCAGAAATCTGTTGGCTTTTATAAAGGGTATTTGAGGTAGAAGCTTACAGTTACCAGGTCATAATGCATAAGTTACTTCTCTCACCAAAGTCTGTTGCCACATGTTGGAGAAAGATGGCTGCCAATGTATGTAAGGGTTCAGGCATTTTTGGATCCTCTCTTCCTGGGGCTCATTTCTCTTTGGGCTCAGCTGCTCTGTTCTCCCCACAAGGCCAGCTGTAGGCTATTAGGCAAACAGCTTGTCTCTCTTCCCAGGGCCTTTGCCATGTCTAATGGAGACTGCTCTCCTTCCTCATGTATCTGCTTCTCTCTGTGTTTATATTCTGGGCTCCAGAATCAAACTCCTTTCTCTGTGCTGGTTTCTCCATGAGTTCCTGCTCACCAAGTGGGCATGGACTCCATGTCCTCCTGATATGACCCAATCAAAGCCTCATTTACAGATCTCATTGACTGCCAAAATAAACACTACCTCAAATAGTGGGGCTCCTAAGGGCTCTGGAAACATCCAGTCACTAAAATCAGGGTAGGTAGCTCAGGAGTTTGATACCTTGCCAGTGAGCTCTACTTTGGAATTTTTGCTCCCCCTTGTGACAGAGTTGGACTCAGTTGTGTTTTCCCTAAACATGGCTCTTCTGACCCTTCTATTTGAACCTATAATTAGTACTAGAATTGATAGGTGTACATCCAAGAGTCAAAAATCTTTGGGCTGTTGATGTGCCAGCTGGGTCCTGAATCTAATGGAGTTGCAACAACTACTCTCCAGTTCACTGGACTCACCAAAGACAACTAAAAAGGGGGTGATGATGGGCAATGATCATCCCAAGGAACCAAGAGAGTCTACAACTGTAAGAGAGTACCATGCATCTGCCCTATGGGATGAAAGTCCCCTCTAAATTAGAGGTGGAGTGGGCATCACTACCCCAGAATCCTCAGGATTTGGGAATGAACAATGGACTAAAGCATTAGTCCATAGTATTCTACAATAGACATTGTGATTCTAGCAATGGAAGAAGTTATATTATTGATGTGGTGACAGTGGCCACTGGAGGTTCTGAGAGGAAGGAGAGGGAAAAACAGGTGAAATATGGGGGCATTTTTGGGATTTGGAAAGAGTTCTGAATGACATTGCAATGACAGATACAGGTCATTACACTTCTTGCCATAACCTACAAAATTGTGTGGGAGAGAGTGTAAACTACAATGTAAACTATAATCCATGCTTAGTGGCAATGGTCCAAAATGTTTTCATGAATTGTAGTGATGTACACACTAATGAAGGATGTTGTTAATGTGGGAAACTGTGAGAGGTATAGGGAGTGGGGCATAGAGAAATCCCTTATATTTTTATGCAACATTTATGTAATCTAAATATCTTTTTAAAAAATAAAAATATTTTAAGAAAGAAACAGGGTAAAATGGAGTTTATTCCATAATGGAATATAACAGGATCCAGACCTGCTTCATCCATGTGGATATTACTTGGGTTAAGAAAGTACTAATATCTTTATACACATACATATTTTCTTGATAATATATATTCTTGCTTCAACAATAGCAAACATAACATTTGGCAGTTTCCAATTTCCCACGTAGTAATAACTTATATTATCTACCCCTATTTTCTGCAAAGAATAAGATGGACAACATTATGAGAGTATGCATTATGTTTTGGGTCATGAGAATGTTGCTCAATGTTGCTGGGGCAAATCTATACTGCTAAACTTTCTGTCATCTGAAGCATGTCTCTATTACAATGTGTAGTGTCCTTTCTATAACATTATCTGTTTATTTGAGAATAAAAACTAACTCAGTTTAGTAAGAAGAGTTTGGAATCTTTAATTTTATTTAGCAAATAAGAAAAGCAAAATCAAACCAATATTGTTTGGGAAGGAAAATTTGTAAAATACAAATATTTTAACTAACCATACTTCCATTAAGACTAAGTATAGCCATTGAGAGGAAAAAAATATCAAGTACTAATGTAAGAGATGTTATGACAGTAGTATGTGGAGTATGCTATTGATGGAGGAAGTTATGACATTCCAAGTCATTTTCTTGGTAGACATAAAACTAAGACATGCAAAAGCATAACCTCTGGAGAGACTTCATGACTCACTTTGAAGTCTCTTAGCCATATAAGCACATTTGTCTCGAGTGCACATGGATCATCCACCAGTATAGCCTGTTAGGTCACAAAATAAGTCTCAATTTTTTTCATTTTGTGTACATTACCACTCTATTCTATGAAAGGACCATTCTTCCATGTTTCTTGTACATTTCATAATATTTTGTTTAAAATGGAACATCCTGAGTTGTGTTGTGATAACTCTGGATATCTGGTTTTCCCATTGAACTTAATATATACTCGTTTTCATATTTGTTGGAGCCCACTCATTATGACTTTCTGTAACTAATTTTGCGAAGTGTAAATTCCTTGTTTTTTGTGGCCACTGAAGGTTATTTTCCATTATTTCAGTGAGTCAGTTGACATAAATTTCATCAATTAAAAAACAGGTGAACCATTAGTTAAATATTCTAAGAAATTCACCAATGGATGGTTGTTGCAGCCTCTGTTCTTATCCCTCAGAGATCTTCCAGACAAGCTAGACATGAAACCCCAACTTTTTGAAGGAGAAAATTTCCTCTGTCTGCTCTGGCACAAGTGAGCAAATCTCAGAGTGGAGACTGGTGTACAGATTCTGCCACTGTGGGTATGAGGAATGGAGGATTGTCACTGGATCATGCCCACCCTCATTTATGAAACCTCAAAAGCTTGGCATCTTCTCCCTTTGTCCAGGTCTCCTGTGATCGTTTTTATTGTTCAGTTGTTTGCAGAATTGCAAATAAATAATTGCAATAACTTTTTCCAGCTCATTGATTGTATTGTTGATGAGACAGAACCCTAGAATTTCCTGTTCTGAAATTTTGCATGAAATCACTTTCTCATTGTGATTTTCACTGTAGTTAATGCTTTGGAATAATAATGATTTAGTCAACTTTCTCTTTCTGGATGTCTGATATGCTTAATACAGCCACTCAACGTAAAAACATTCTACATTATAGTTTTATCATAATACCAGCATGTTTGTATTTATATCAATATTATTCATATAAAAATTTATTTTATTGTATTATATATGCACATATATTCTATAGATAGAGTTTTTATATGCATATATCTTAGTTGGCAATAACATATACCACAAACTTTTTTTCTTAAAAACAGGAATTTATTGATTCACAGTTTGGGGAAGTTAGAAGTCCAAAACCAAGGTATTGGAAGAATCAGTTTTTTTTTTCCCAAAATCTGTAATGCTCTGATTTTGGATTTCTGCAATCCATAATCTCTGAATTTTTCACATGGCAATCTTCTTTCTCCTCATTTGTCTTCTACTAATGGACTGCATCTGAATTTCCCTGTGGTTATGATGCCTTCAGTTATATAGGATTAAGACTCACCCTGTTTCACTTAATAATCTAATGATAACTAAAATGTTCCCATTTCAAATGAGTTCACACCCACAAGATCAAGGGTTAAGACATGAACATGTCTTCTGGGGGGGCTTGATTTAAAACCCTTAAAACATTATCTATCTATCTCTTTATCTCTCTATCATCTATCATCATCATCTATCTATCATCATCTATCATCATCTATCTACTTTTACATATAGATCTGTTTTAAGCATCTCTATTCCTTTCCACTGTTGTACTTATCTATTTCTCTCACAAAATAATGTTCATTTGATTGCAGTAGTGTTCTATCAAGACTTAAAACCTACCAAGTTACTATAGTATTATTTCTTCTTTAAATATAGTTAGTTATACTTGCATATTTATTTTTCAATATAAGTTCCCAGAGAATTCCTGATGAGAATGCAGTTCACTTCAACAAGCTGCCTCACTCCTTGATTTTACAGTAATGGTAACTTCCACCATATCCATATCCCCAGAACACATGTCTAGCTCTTGAATGCTTGTCTGTGTGTGTGTGTGTGGGGGGTGTGAGTGTGCTTTCCTGTGTGTAGCAGGGACAGAAAACTGACAAAATATTATTTAAAAATTCATACGGTTTAAATTCACATTCTTATTAGTTTTATCCATTAGCCATTAGTGCCTATTGAATTATTGGTCCTTTATTATAAATGGTGAAATCATAGATGGAATCACACCTAATTTAGAATATGTACAGTCATAAGTTTAGTGACATTTTTCCAATCTTACAAAAGAAACAAAAACAATTTAAAGAAAACATTACATTTTCCTTTATGTTATACAACTTTCCTTAGATCTCTTTTTCTGGAACTCTTCTGTGATATTGGGTTTGAGGATTGATCTTTCATTATCCTCATATATTTTCCTTTTAAAGAAGTATGAGCTTATTGTTTTCTCTGATCATAGTAAGAAAGTCAGGAATTTGAACCTGTTGGTGATTTTTGATCTGGATGATTGTGCCAGAGCTCCCCTTAATATATGCTAATTTTCATATTTGTGGTCTCAGAATTCTAAGAAAACATCATAGGAGGATGTCAGTATACATCTATGTTTTAATACTTATTGTCTCAGGATAGTAAGATAGTTGCTGTGATGGTTAGGCTAATGTGTTAATTTGGCCAGGTAATTGTGTCAAGCTGTTTGGTCCAGCAAGCACTGGGCTAATTGTAATACAAGAGCATTTATGGACATCTCTCACCAGTGAGTTTACTGCATGAATGGCTGATTACATCTGCATCAATCAGGGAGATTGCATCAGCAATGGATGACGCTTTTATCCAATCAGTTGAATGCCTTAAAAGGGGAAGTGATTACAACATTCAGAGATAATTTCCCAGCTCATCTTTGGAAAGCCAACTTCTCCCAGAATCTCAAGGACCTGTCATTAGACTTTCATCGGAGCCCCTGGTTTGCAGCCAGCCTGTGGAACCTGGACTTGTGCATCCTCATGGTCCTGGGACAGAGTCTTATAAAATCTCATATTGTTCAGAGATATCTCCTCTAGATTCTGTTTCCCAAGATAACCTTGACTAACACAGCTTGGTACTGGGAGTGGTTCTGGAGGAACAGAGTCTTAACCATGGAATGTCTGCAATGGTTCTGGGAGTTTTGTAATTGGCTCTCTACTCTAATTGGACTCAAGGGTACTAATGACTCCCTTTCCAATAATGAAGAGGTTGCTAACAGTCCATGGCATGAGTTGGCAATAGAGATATGCAAAATACCATCACTGGACTCCCCTACTTCCATGCTTATAAGAAGCAAGGATCTGAGTGAGAGTGTTTTCAACACCTTAACAGAATTTTGTGGACTGAAAAAGTATAATGATGTTGGCTGGCTCCTCCTAGATACTCTGGATGCAGTTACAAAAGAAAGAGATGAGCTAAACCCTTCAAATTTGAAACTTAAATGCCACAAGAATGATATGAAAGTTTCTATGTGTGCCTTGAAAGAAAATCTTGACTCCTGTAGCCATAGATGGAGAAAGCTGAGACTCAAACCCAGACTCTCATTGTATGAGTAGGAGAATTACAGAGGAAACTAAAATTTCAACCTCACAGGGTTTCTGCAATTAAAGTGAAGGCATTGATTGGAAAGGAGTGAAACCCTGAGGGTTGGGATGGAGCCATAGGAGATAATAATAATATTGGTGGGGAAACTGGAACCCGAAATTCTGCTGAGACTTTACCAGATGAGCTTGTGATGGCCTGCCCTGTGGAGACCACACCTTGTCAACCTTGTATCAACCAGCCTCCAGACTGCCCCAGGGAGTTTGGAACTCCTTCCAGCCCTGAGATTGGTATCAGCCAAACTAAACCCTGCACTGCTCTGCCTCTGGCCTGCCCCAGGGAGTCTGGACCTCCTCACCGCCCTGAGGCAGGTAGCAGCCTAACTACAGGATCCACTGCACAACTTCCAGTCTCCCCTGAAAAATCTGCTTTCCAGACCCTCCCTGAAGAGACTAATCTTTTCTCACCAGAAGAAAATTCAAAGGAATGCCCTGAGGTCAGTAGCCTGCAAGACATCTCTACTCCTTCTCCTTACCCTCCCCCACCACCCCTCTTGCCTTTGAGACCCATTACTAGACTAAAATCACAAGCCCCCAAAGGTGAAATACAAAGTGTGACCCACGAGAAAGTACACTCTACTCTGAAAGAAATGCATGAGTTTTCCAACTTATATAGACAGAAATCAGGGGAATATGTGTGGAAATGGATATTAAGGATATGGGATAATGGTGGAAGGAATACAAAGTTGGATGAAGCTGAATTTATTGATATGGGCCCACTAAGCAGAAATTCTGGATTCAACACTGTAGCTTGAGGGGTTAGAAAGAGCTCTAACAGCTTGTTTGTGTGGCTGACCAAAACATGGACCAAAGATGGCCTAGCATGTCTGATGTTGAGATGCCCAATTTGCCCTGGTATACAGTAGATGAGGGGATTCAAAGGCTTAGAGACATTCGAATGTTGGAATGGATTTACCATTTGAGACCTGCCCACTCACCCCAGGAATGTTCATAGCACACACCTTTAACCAGGACTGTAAGGAATAAATTTGTAAGACTAACTCCATCTTCTCTGAAGAGCTCTGTGGTTGCTCTTCTCTGCAATCCAGATATTAATATAGGGAGGGCTGTAATGGAATTGGAATCCTTAAATATTATGGGGATGATCGGATCTCAGTCCGGTAAAAGTCAAGTATCGGCAATTAATCACCAAAGGCAAGTTAGGCGTGGTTACCACAATGAAAGGGAGATTCAAAGCAGCACACAGAATAATCTGAGTCGCATGGAGTTATGGCATTGGCTAATAGATCATGGCAAACCTAGAAGTGAATTACATGGGCTGTCAACTAAATTTCTTCAGGATCTGTATAAACAGAAGTGTTCTAGGTTGAGTGAACAAAATCCTAACTCAAATTACAGATGCAAAGAACCATGGCCAGCTGAAGTGCTGGCTGAAGGTAACGGAATTGGTAGTGGAAGAAGGTAGAGATAAATATGAACTTCAACCATGTGACCAGTTACAGAACCGAGGACTGTAATAGTCATGAATCCTTCTTCCTTGTTTCATTATGAGTATGATGGTGTATGTACACAAAACAAATTTCTTTGTTTTCTTCCCCAACCTTTTCCCCTATCATATGAAAAGTTGTATTAATTCCATGTCATAATATTTAAGGATGTCAAGTTTAAGAGTGAATATTACCCAAGAACTTGCACCCTATTCTGTGGGGAATTAATGTGTTTCTGGTTGTACGCAGGGGATTTGAACATTGTTAGGTGGAAATATATATGTATGATTGCCTGTTATTGTTTTTACTTAGAGACTAAATGTGGTTTAGGGTAATGTGTATGGTTGCTCAGTTGATAAGGGGTGGACTGTGATGATTAAGCTAATGTGTCAACTTGGCCAGGTAATTCTGTCCAGCTGTTTGGTCCAGAAAACACTGGGTTAATTGTAATACAAGAGCATTTATGGCCTTCCATCACCAGTGAGTGTACTGCATGGATGGCTGATTACATCTGCATCAATCATGGAGATTGCATCAGCAATGGATGATGCTTTTATCCAATCAGTTGAATGCCTTAAAAGGGGAAGTGATTTCAACATTCAGAGAGAATTTCCCAGCTCATCTTAGGAAAGCCAACTTTTCCCAGAAACTCAAGGATCTTTCAACGGACTTTCATCAAAGCCCCTGGTTTGCAGCCTGCCTGCAGAACCTGGACCTGTGCATCCACATGGTCATGTGAGAGACTCTTACAAACTCTCATATTATTTACTGATATCTCCTGTTGATTCTTGTTTCCCAAGAGAGCCCTGACTAACAGAGCAGCCATAACTATTTATCTAGTCCACATTTTTAAAAATACAGAACAAAATCTTTCAGCTTCTCTTAAACCTCTCTTAGCATCAACTTGCCCATACTTCTTATTTATATAATATTAAAGCTAATAGTTCCTGATATGAGCCAGTTGATCAAAGAAGAAGAGAAGAAAATGGTTGCAAATTTAAGAATCACGTTAGGAATTTTTTCAGAAACCTTTAGCAGATTCTTCAGTGCATGTCCAAGGTAGAAAGTTTTGGGAGCTCAAGTCCTTGAGTTGGGACAAGGCTAAGACCTGGGCTACAAGTGTACAATGAGTATTTCTACTTTGAGAGTTTTTGACGGTACTACATTATCCTTCACTTTCATTTGGTAATATTTTCCTTTTACTTTGTTCTCTCCACATATTACCTTTAGAACAAATCAAACTGTTCTTCAATTTACTTATTTGTGTAGTTCAGAATTTAAAAGCAATATTTCATTTGTTTTGGTTTGGTTATTAGCAAAGTCTCCTCTTTCTTTCTGAAAATATAACTTGCAGCCTTTACAGCACAGAAAATAGTTCATACTTAAGGACAAAAAGCAATTTTCCACCTGTCCTGGCAACCTGAATTCAACAATGTTATCTTCTCTTATTTCTTTCCTTTCATCCAGCCATTCATGCTGTGAAATCACCTGTAACACCTAACATTCTGCATTTGTCCACTTCTATGAATGTGTAGAGGGAAATAAGTTAGAAGCCAAGCTGTGGCTAATCTTTTATACTCTATGACCAGAGGCAGGGGAAATTACCAGATCAAACTGCCTTTTTCTGCTTATTCTAAAGAGATCTCCTACTGGCAGTTTCTAGGGGAAAGATAACTGAAACTCATATCTATGAAATGTGTTGAGGAGGATATACCTGGCTTCCTTAGGTAGCTCATGGTGAACAAAAATGGGTGGAATTAACATACACATTGAAATGGCTTGCTGAAACAGGTCAAGGCTGCCTATACAACTATTGTAGTACAAAATGGAGGTATTTCCTGACCAAAATAATGTCCTTTTTGTAAGGTAATGCCCTTCTTGTATGATTTGGAAAACTTCTCTTTAAAATATGGGGTGTTGCAGCATGTTAAAGTGGTAAAGAAGTCCTTGGGAGGTGCACCAATGGTTGTGGTCTTCATACTTTGCTTCCATCCCACATCATTTGTGACCTTTGAACTGCTCATAAAATTTCATATTGCTTTAGATCGTTGTAGTATTTTTCCCTGAATTATTTAAATTTTCCTATTCCTGAAACTATTTGTTTTCCCTTGAGGAGGTTGTGTTGCATCTGTGTTTATATATGTGTGTATTTAGAAGCACAAATGTGCACATGCTCAACCAAAAATTTATGAACAACCACCCTGGAGAATACATTTTAAGATTGTAAAACAACAGGCAGAAATGGCCTTAACTCACTTGCATAATGGTACCCTGTAAAGGAACTGTAATGAGTTGAATATTCAATAATGTTGTACTGAAAGGACACCATCCTACATGGATTTCACTAGACTGAATAACTCTAAATATAAGCTTTTTGACATGAAGTGTATTGAATTTCTTGAGGGAAATACATGAAATAAAACCCATGCATTTGGGGGTAAGGTTTTGTCCTGAAGAATTTAAAGTTTTATTTGGACAGAAAGCATTATTTTACTGACATGAAAGAAAAACACCTTTCCATCTCTGAAAAATGAACTGACAATTTGATCTCTTCTTCAATTATGGAATATTTTTAGAATGTGCTTAATATTGTGGGATCAGCTGCCCTCTGCCCTGTGGAGATATCAAGGAAAGAAATTCTGAGGGGTGTGGCTACTCTATTACAAACCATAAAATAACAAGTTTGGGAAGCCCTAGGGTCATAGAATGGAATCCTAGACTGTATTTTATGTGAGAAGTGATTGTAATAAATATTTTTTAACTTGGATAATTTGGGGGAAAGAAGATTAAATATTAAAAATGAGACAACCTCCTTGTTCCATTAATTAACAGAGGCATTACTTGAATCCATGTACATTTGATTCAAAATTTGAACATATAAATACTAAGTGAAGGATTTATCTTAATTTATCATAATCTATAATGTTTGGGAAATTTTTTCACAGAGAATCACATTTCATCTCTAAGGTCCATTGTATGGAATCAGAGATTCTTACTTTTTATAAGTAAGAATCTTTATTTACCTGAAAGAAATAATTTTATTTCATACATTTATTCAAATGAATTAATGTGTAAATCCATAAAACGTGTGTAACACATTTTAAAACATAAAGGAGACATTTAGCAAAAGGATCAATTTATCTTATTGTCCTTTAGGGATTCATTTTCTTTTATGACCAAACTAGTATTGTTAATTCACTCATTGACATGATTGCTGATAAAAGCTGTGCACCTACAAAGAATTTGCATGAGCACTCTCTTCATATCGCTATTCCTTAGACTGTAGATGAAAGGATTAGGCATTGGAGTCACTACATTATACATGACAGATGACAGTGTGTCCATCACAGGAGTATGAGATGAAGAACGGCTGAAGTAGACAGCAATGGCTGTGCCATAGCAAAACACCACCACTGACAGGTGACTGCCACAGATGGAAAAGGCTCTGGGATCCTCTGAGTAGAAGTGACCTTGTGAATTGTGAAGATAAGCACATAAGATATGAGGATTCAGATAAAAGGTTTGAGTGCCAAGAAAGCTCCTACCAGGTAGACAATCATCACATTGAAGGACACATCAGAGCAGGAGAGTTGCAGGAGTGGGTTGAGATTGCAGAAGAATTGAGGGACAACACTGGAAGCACAGTAGTAGAGATGTGCCATCAGGACAGTGTGTAGAAGGGCATGGAGGTAGGTCACAACCCAGAGCCCAGCCACCAACTGGACACAAATGTGAGGATTCATTATGTTGGTACAATGTAAAGGGTGGCAGATTGTCACATACCTATCATATGCCATTCACACAGAGAAGGAAGCTCTCCATATTCACAAAGGAAATGAAGAAGAAAAGCTGCATGAGGCAGCCTGAAAATGAAATAGTCTTCATAATTGTCAATGCGTTTACTACCATTTATGGGACTGTCGTGGAAGTATAACAGATGTCCACAAAGGCAGGTTTGCTAAGGAAGAAATACTTGGGGGAATGGAGTTGAGAGTCACAGCTGATGGCCAAGACAATGAGCATGTTCCCTGACATGGTGACAAAGTACATAGAAAAGAAGAGCAGAGTCAGGAGTCTTTGATCCTCTGCTGAGTCAAAAAATCCCAGAAGGATAAATTCACTGATGACTGTGAGATTTCTTCTCTCCATCTTCCCAACAGATCTAGAAGAATAAAATATTAAATTTGTAGACAAATAGTTTTAAACCTCTCATTCACTAGTATGTGTGTGAATAAAAAAGCACCATCAGGACTTTTCTTGCTTGGATGCTTGTCAATTAAATCTTTTTTTTTTTTTTATGATAATCATATATTGTATTCATGGCTGTACACATGGGCATTCTGGTTGTACCAATCTCAATTGCTTTGAAGAATAATAATTTTCTTCCAAACAAAAAATAATTAATTGGATAATAACTATCAATTTTTATTGTTCCAATTATATTCATTTTAGATATTAATCATTCAAGTATTGACTTCATAAATTTAATTGATTTGTTAGTTTTTAATCATACTATTTAACCTGATTCACAAGAAATATTTACCTTAAATGAGTAATTATCCTCAGAATCACAATTTTAAATCCATGCTGTCAGATCTCCTTATTCAACATTCTTTCTACTTCTAAGAATAAATTTTGCTTAGTGATAATCATTTCTGCCTTTTTTCATTAGGTTCAATGTTTCTTCTTTGGTTATCATGCTGATTACATGATATAGGGTCAGGCTAGCATGGCAAGTCACCTGAAGCACAATGCTTTTTGACTGGATTTGAGGTTTCTTCCTCAAAGCAGTTCATATACAGTGCTTTCCTGGAGGAGATACCAGCATATTCCAGATCTATAAAAATCCTTCATAGAGTGACATGCTGCTCCACAGCCCTTGACTGAACTTCCATATAAAATTGTCTGTGTAAGATTTTGTGAGTCATTAAAACCCTGTCTTCTTCTTCATGTTGATTCCTCCCTCATTATTAGGCATCTACAAACGTAACTATTAATCTCTCCCCTGAGGAAATAATCAGATTTTCAAATTAATATACATAAGCTTAAATTTGCTGTTTCTGATTTTTGCCATCCATTTTATTTATTATTATTAAATCATGCAGATGACTTACCCACCAGGTAACAATTTTGTCAAAATAACATGCCAAAACTATTATCTACATTTTTTGTGTTTTGAAGTTGCTTACTATTCTTACCATTAACAATAATAAGAATGCTGTGCAATTTTTGTTGCTGGACTATGGATGAAGGGGTGAATTTGGAAATGTTTTCCCATGAATTCTTCCTGCTTATGTTGACTTACTTACTTGAATGCATTCTTCTCTTGTTCATGATGACCTATACTTTTCATGCAGTAACTTTTCTCAAATCATTGATTTATTAACATACAGGGAACTTTTAACAATTTTTAAAGATGTTGTCACCTGGACACCTTTTTTCTTCTCTGTCACCAATCTTAACAATGACTTATATAAACTCAAATTTCATCCAAAATCCCTGACTCACAGGATGATGCTTGGTGTTTTTTTGTGTTGTTTTTTTTTTTAACACCTGTGACCAATATCTAGGTTCCATTTCAGAAACACATCCTAGGATAGCATGTTTAATCTTTTCATCCTTTACAATTTTTTATCTCCCAAATTTTAATGTTAACATGCCTCTTACTCTTCTTGTATAACCAGCTTTGCCCTTACTCTCTCAATCACATTCATTTATACTTAAACCTTATCATGAGTTCCACTCCCATATTTTCTCTTTTTGATCAAAATCTATATCTGGGTCTGGTATCATTTAATTCCCAGGTTACCCACTTTGGTATCTCTCAAATCTCCAGTCACTTTCTTCCACCTCCAAAATCCCAACTCTGCCTCAAATCAATATTGACCTTGTTTCTATATGAAATCATCTGAACATTGTTGGTGAACTCAGTACAGTGCATTAGGGTCCACTACAAATTCTGAAAATCAATCTCATTGTGGTCCTCATAAACCCTATGAGATTCATCTCCTATTGATTCCCATCAACTTTAGTCATTCACTTTGCATCCCATTTTGCCCAGTCCCAGGCAGCTCATGGTGAAGGAGGTATTGAAAAAATACATTACATACATTCATATATGCAGTCATTTGAGGAAGGAGCAAACTTTCAACTTGGCTTCAGGCAACATCAATGACATTTTTCTCACTCCCATAATTGTTGTGCAATGTTATTTTCATAGCAAGCATCACAATTTCTTTTTATTGTCTGATACATGTGGACAGCAATATCTTGAGGATAGAATTTTGAATTATTATGTTGCTTCTTTAGCATAGAGTTGGTGCAAAATACAATAAATGAATGAAAATAAAAAATAAATGAAAAATTCTGGAGAAATCATTTGATTTTGCTTATCTCTCATTTTATGCAATGAAATTATATGAATTTGGAAGACAGTCCTAATTTATCTTCTCATTTACAGCACATGATATTAGCTCCAGGATTTTTTTTATCAAAGAGGAATTTTTAAGTTTCATTCTGCTCTTAAAATATTTACAATATTAATTAATAAAATTCTATATTTATATAATTACACTTTAGGTATATCTTCTATAAAATAGAATAAAATATTCATTACTACATACCCTTTTCTTTGAAATCTTTTGTCATCTAAAAACTTCCTCCCCAAGCCAAAAAATTCTTTCATAAGAATATAGAAGGATGTTTGTATTGATTCAGTTAAAATATTTTTAACACTTATCCATTTACATGAATCCCTTTTTTGCCTCAGTCTAGAGGCAAAAAAAAGGGAGGAAATGACATACAGATAAATGTGTTCCACTCTATAGAAAATAATAGTGTATCACAGTAGGAGTATTTATATATTTCTTGGTTTTAGAAATACAAATGCAGAGGACTTGAATGTGGGTACAGATATCTTTCTTGAGCTTAGCACTATAGAGGACTGATTACTGAATTCATCTTCTAATGATTTTATCTTGTTTGTGAATTAATTGCTCTCATATTTTGAAGAGTTTCTTCTTATTTTTATTGAATGCATTATTGAATTGAAGGAGAAAGACTGAAAGTCAATGAAGGTCTTTAGATAAAATTCCTTCTTTTAAAAAGGGTACTATTGCTTGGGGGAATGAAGGATAGGAATAGGTGAGACATAACCTTATCTCTTCCATCCCCATAATGCTCAAGGTGACCAATTAGCCATTGATGCAAAATGGTTGTTCAGTGATATAAAGGACAAACTTGGTTTAAAATCTTTCTTTGTAAATAGGTACTTAATATAGTACATGCTACTTTACCATTGCATACCTTAGTGTTCCCATCTATAAAAGTTCAAATATTATGCACTTAATTTAGTTGGTACAAGAATTTTACCATATATAAAAATTGTTAAAATTTTCCCCAGCCACAAGACTTTTTCTTAAAGCATCTGGTTAACAAATAGATTAATGGTTATAATAATTAAGAGTGGGGCCATACAATCAAAGTCAAGCAAGAGTGCTTTCTGAAATGAAATTTTTTCCTGCAAATTGACAAAAGTGATTATATATAAAAATATATAATAGATTTACTATATATATAGAATATATTTAATTTTTGAATATATATAATTTAAAGTAATATGTGAGGCAATCTTCTGAGCTATATAAGTTATTCTGAATCCTACACTTAAATCAGCCATTATTAATGCAAAATATTTTTAACAATTATCCACTTACATGAATCCATAGACTCATTTTTACCTCTTTGTTAAAATATAGAATTTATTAAATATATTGTTTTCAATTTTATTAAAGATAGTAAGTCTTTATTTACATACATTTAAATCACCTTGATACGTGCAAGACCTACATTAATTGATTGATTAAATATAAAAATATGTATAAACATGCATATTTTTATGTACATATTTATACATAGGTCCATAAACAAATGTTTTTCAAATGTAGGGAAAGGCCTTTATACTTACATTTAGAAGTAGAAATAAAGTGGGGTTCATACAATATTGCCAAGTAACAGATCTTATGAAATATTTTTACAACTTAAAGAATTATGCACTCTTGCAGGAGATCCATGAAATACTGGAATACACACCTAAATTTGAAAAGTGTAAAGGAGCAACGAAGGAATCAAATTCTATTAAGTAGTCATCATGTATGCTCCATCAAAACCTCATGAAATAGTAAAAACTTTGAGGCATGAAACCCCATTTTAGAGAGAAAGAAAAAAGAAAAAGAGAGAGAAGTCTGGGAAAATGGCAACATAATAGGTAGACAGAGACTGGGTATCTCATAAACAAAATGGGGAGAAGGCAGGGACTTATCTAAAGGAGCTGCCCCTGTGGCTGGAAATGGCACATACACCCCACCCTCAGGGCAGGTAGACTCAGTGCTCCTGGTCTGCTGCTGCCAAGTAACTGGGAGAAAACTTTTGCTGGGAGGAAAAGGGCTCTGGCAGAGGGTGGAGCATGGTTTCTTTGTGGTGAGTTTGGCCAGCTGAGGCCCCTTTGAATCTTAGAAGGGACCCTGAAATGATGGGGAGAGGGGAAGGGGGATTTGCTCAGGCAGGCTGTCACACTGAGTGGCCCAGGAGAGAAAGCAATTAAATTAGAGAGGGGGCAGTGCAATGTGCCTAGTCAGGAGGACTCTAGCAAGCAGTGGAAGTCTAAAAACACATGGGGGAAAAGGGGCAGATAGCTCCCTGAAGACGAGCTAACCTAAGGAGACAATTTAGCTCAGTGGAGGAATTCCTGCCTTGCATAAGCAAGGGCCCTGGTTCAAATCCTTGGTTGACCAAGAAAGTGATTCACTGGCCTCCAGCTGATACTTTATGGCAGGGAACAAATAGAGATTCTGTGTGCTTTAAACTTTCTTGAATCTGTTAGTTTATTTTTTTAAATTCCTGTTTCTTAATTTTAATTTTTAAAAATTTTAATCTTTAAAACCTGGCACATCACCTGCAGTTGGCAGGCTGCAGGGTGATTGATCAATGAATACCATGAGCCTGAGAATCTCCTTAGAGGCCTAAAGGGAAGGCTGTTTTCCTTGGTTGTTGTTTTTTGTTGCTGTTGTTGTTGTTGCTAGCATTCTGTTTCTAATTTTTGTGTTTCCCCTTTCTTTGTCATGCCGCTTTTTTTCTTTTTATGAATTTTTTCTACCTATGTTTTTTCTTTACTTTCCTTCATTTTTCTGTATTCTGTTTCTTATGCTTTTCATTCATCCAACCACTTTTTCTTTGGTCTTGAATTGTTTTCTTAATTTTTTTCAGTCTCTCACTCTTTTTTTTCTGTTTTCTTTCCTCATTTTTTTACTTTTGCTTTTTTAGCTTTTTTCTTTTTTCTTTCCTCTTCTCTCATCATTCCAGACTCTTAATTCATTTTATGTGTTTTTCTCTATTTTGTTGTTTATTTCATTTTTTCTATTCCACTTTTTAAATCTTATTCCTCTGTACTTCTTATGAGGTTTTCCTCATGCCAATTATTTATTTTTCTAGGTTTTTTATGACTCCTTTCTAACTTTTTATTATTATTACTATAATATTTTTTCTTTTCTTATCACTTTCCTTTCTCTGTTCCTTAATTTTTCCCCCAAGGGAACATAGACAACAGCAAGGAAATAGAATAAAGGAATGAAGTGTCAAAGTGAAAACTTAGAACACACAAAAACAACAAAATAGAACCCTAGAGTAGAAAGAGAAGCTAACCACCCAAATAAACTCATCAAGATAAAGAGATGCCTAGACACCAACCAAAAATTACAAGCCATATTAAGAAACTGGAAGAAATGGCCCAGTCTAAATAACAAACTAAAAAACAGGTCAAGGGAAGAGGGTGTGGATCAATGGATGGGGCTCCTGTTTACCATATGGGAGGCCCCGGGTTTGCTTCCCGGGGTCTCCTTGTGAGGGCAGGCTGGCTGGCCCACGCAGTGCGGTAGGCTGATGCAGCAAGACCTCACAGCAGGAAGCGGGTGTGGCTCAATGGATGGAGCCCCCGTTTACCATGCGGGAGGGCCCGGGTTCGCTTCCCAGGGCCTCCTTGTAAGAGTGGGCTGGCCAGCACGGCGTGGTGGGCTGATGCGGTGGGACCTCACAGGAAGGGGGAGATGAGCGGACACGGAAGAAACGCACAATGAGTGGATGAGGTGGGCACGGGCAGCAAGGGGGGATAAATAAATAAATAAATAAATCTTTAAAAAAAAAACAGGTGGAGATGCAGAATATGGAGAACTAATCAAAGATATCCAAACAAATATCATAAATCAATTTAATGAAGTGAAGGTAGAGATCAAGAATATTAAGAAAACAATGGGAGAACTTACTGAAGAAATTGTAAACATACATAAAGAGATAATGGACATGACGGTGATGAATCACACAACGCAAGAAATCAAATATATGCTGGAAACACATAACAGCAGATTTCAACTGGCACAGGAAAGAATCAGTGATGTGGAAGACAGTGTACCTGAAATCAGACAGATAGTAAAACAGATAGATAAAAAGGTAGAAAATATCCAACAGGCTCTAAGTGAATTTAATGACAACATGAAATGAACATATGCATATAGGAATCTCAGAGGGAAAAGAGAAGGGAAAGCCATCAGAAGGAGTGTTGGATGAAATAATGACTGAAAATTTCCCAACTCCACTGAGGTACATGGACATACATGTCCAAGAACCACAGTGCACCCCAAATAGTATAAATCTTAACAGGCCTACTCCAAGACATATACTTGTCAAGTTGTACAATGCTCAAGACAAAAAGAATACTGAAAGCAGAAAGAGAAATAAGATCCATCACATACAAGGGAAGCTCAGTAAGATTAAGTGCTGATCCCTCATCTGAGACCATGGAGCCAAGAAGGCATGATATGGCATATTTCAGATGCTAAAAGAGAAAACTTCCAGCCAAGAATTCTTTATCCAGCAAAGCTAGCATTCAAAAATGAGGGAGAGTTCAAATTATTCACAGATAAAAAGAAAATAAGGGACTTTGTCAAATAAGAAACCTGCACTTCAAAGAAATATTAAAGGGCATTCTGCAGGATGAAAGGAAAAAACAAGAGAGAGAGAGAGGAGAGTGTAAGAATAACTAAAAAGATAAAAAGAGAAATAAAAAAAAACATATGACATACATTATCCTAAATAAATTATGGATAATATAAGTAGCTCCTTCAGTTTAATAACACTGAATATTAATAGCCAAACCAGCTAAACTAGCCAATCAAAAGACACATATTGGCAAAATGGTTTAGGAAATATGACCCATCTATATGCTGTCTAGAAGAAACTCAGATTAGACCCAGGGACGGAAGGGAGACTAAAAGGAAATGATTGGAAAACAATTTTACAAGCAAAGAATAACCAAAAATGGGCAGGGATAAATATATTAATATGAGACAAAATAGACTTTAAATGAAAAACTATTGTAAGAAAACAAGGAACATCACTATATATTAATAAAAGGGGAAATCTATCAAGTAGAAAGAACAATCATAAATATTTATGTACCTAAACAGGCTGCCGTAAAATACATTAGGCAAACATTGGAAAAATTAATTGGAGAAAGAGATGCCTTTAAAATTATACTGAGGAACTTTAATACACTGTTATCACCATTAGATAACAGAGAATCAATAAAGAAATAAATACCTTGAATAATACATTAAAAGGTCTTGACCTAATAAACACATACAGAACATTACACCCAAATACAGTGGTATATACATTCTTTTTGAGCACACATGGATCATTCTCCAGAATGTACCACATGCTAGGCCACAGAACAACTCTCAATGAATTCAGGGATTGAAATTATACAAAGTAATTCCTCTGACCACAAAGGAATGAAACTGGAAATCAGTAAGGGGTAGAGAAGAAGATTAGGCACAAAAATATGGGATTTAAAAAACACAGTCTTAGACAATCAGTGGGTCAAGAAGGAAATTCCAAAAGAAATCAGTAACTACCTTGAAACGAATGAAAATGACAGCAAAACATATCAAAACCTATGGGACTAATCAAAAGGTGTGCTGAGAGGGAAATTCAAAGCCATAAATGCCTATTGATAAAGAAGAAAGAGCTAAAATGAAAGACTTCAGTGCACACCTGGAGGAACTAGAAAAACAACAACAAACTCATCCCAAAGGAAGTAGAAAGAAGGAAATAACAAAGATTAGATCACAGCTAAATGAAATTGAAAATAAGTAAGCACTAGAAAATTAAACAGAACCCAAAGCTGGTCCTTTGAGAATAATAATAAAGTTGACAAACTCTTAGTTAGATTAACAAAGAAAAAAAGAAAGAAGATACAAATACATAGAATAAGAAACAAGGAAGGGGATACCACCACTGACCCCACTTAACAAAGAGTATCAAAAGAGAATATTTCAAAAATTGTATGCCAACATGATGGATAAATTAGAGGAAATGACAAATTCCTAGAAACACACAGGCACCTACATTGAGGAAAGAAGAAACTGATGAACTTAACAGAACAGTCACAAGTAATGACATAGAATTAGTCACCAAAAACCTCCCAAAAAGTAGAACCCAAGACCAGATGGCTTCACAGGTGAATTCTGCCAAACAATTTGGAAAGAAATAACACCAATCCTGCTTAAACTCTTCCAAAAAATAAAAGTGGAGGGAATATTGCCTAACTCATTCTATGATGCCAACATCACCAAACAAATACACCATGAGAAAGGAAAACTATAGACCAATATCTCTAATGAACCTAGATGCTAAAATCCTTAACAAAATACTTGCTAATTGTATTCAACTACACATCAAATGAATAATACACCATGACCCAGTGCATTTCATTCCTGGTATGCAAGGATGGTTCAGCAAAAGAAAAATCAAACAAAATAATATATCACATAAACAGATCAAAAGAAAAAATCACATGGTCATCTCTATAGATGTAGAAAAAGTATTCAACAAAATACAGCACACTTTCCTGACAAAAAAAACTTCAAAATATAGGAAATAGAAGGAAACTTCCTCAACATGACAAAGGATATATATGAAAAACACACTGCTAACATCACATTCAATGGTGAAATCCTAAAATCTTTCCCTCTAAGATTGGGAACAAGACAAGGATGCCCATTTTCACTGCTCTTATTTAACATTTTATTAGAGATAGTTGCTTGAGCACTTAGGCAACAAAAATATATAAAAGGTATCCATATAGGAAAGGAAGAAGTAAAAATTTCACTCTTTGCTTTATACATAGAAAGCCTTGAGAAATCTACAACAAAGTTTCTAGAGTTTATATATGAGTTCAGTAAAGTGGCAGCTTATAAGATCAATGTGAAAAAATCAGTAGCATTTCTGTTCAACAATATTGACCAAACTGAGAGGGAAATTTTAAAAATCCCATTTAAAACAGCAGCTAAAAGAATCAGATACCTAGGAATAAATGGAACTATAGATGTAAATCATTTATATGCAGAAAACTACACAACACTGCTAAAGGATATCAAGGAAGACTTAAAGAAATGGAAGAATATACCCTGATCATGAATAGGAAGATGATGTCTATCCTACCCAAACTGATTTACAGATTTAATGCAAACCCAATAAAAATTACCACAGAATTATTTACTGAATCAGAAAACTAATTATGCAATTTATTTGGAAGAGCAAGAGGCCCCAAATGGCCAAAAACATATTGAAAAAGAAAAATGAAATTTGAGGAATCACACTACTTGTCTTTAAAACATATTTCAAAGCTACAGACGTCAAAACTGCATGGTATTGGCGAAAGGATGTATATATTTACCAATGGAACTGAATTGAGAGTTCTTACATAGATCCTCACATTACAATCAACTGATATTCAAAAAGGCCACCAAGCCTATTCAAATAGGAGAGGATGGTCTCTTCAACAAATTGTGCCTGGAGAACTGGATATCCATAGCCAAAAGAATGAGAGAGGAACACAATCTCACACCTTATACAAAAATTAACTCAAGATGGATTAGAGATCTAAGTATAAGATCCAAGTCCATAAAGATCTGGGAAGAAAATGTAGGAAAGCATCTACAGGATCTTTTATTAGGAAAGGGTTTCATGAGCATTACATACAAAGTACCAGCAATGAAAGGAAAGAGATAAATGGGACCTTCTCAAAATTAAAAATGTTTGCACCACAAAGGAGTTTGTCAAGAAAGTGAAAAGGCATTCAACTAAATGGTAGAAAATATTTGGTAACCATCTATCTGATAGGGGCTTAATATCTAGCATATGTAAAGAAATGTTACACTTCAAAAATAAAAAGACAACTGATTTAAAAAATGGGCAAATGATTTGAATAGACACTGCTCCAAAGAAGAAATACAAATGGCGAAAACTCACCTGAAAAGATGCTCTAAATCACTAGCTATTAGGGAAATGCAAACCAAAACTATAATGAGGTATCATCTAACACCCATTAGACTGGCACCTATTAAAATAACAAGGGACTACAAGTTTTGGAGAGTATGTGGAAGAATTGGAACACTTATTCACTGCTCCTGGGAATGCAGAATGGTGCAGTCATTGTGGAGGAGAGTCTGGAGGTCCCTCAGAAGTTAACTATAGAACTGTCATATGTTTCAGCAAATCCACTGCTGACTACATACCCAGAAGTATTGAAAGCATGGACACGAACAGATATATGCACACAAATTTTCATAATGGCATTATTCACTAATGCCAAAAGTTGGAAACACGCAAATGTCCATCAAGATATGAATGGATAAACAAATTGTGGTACATATATACAATGGAATATCACTCAGCTGTAAGAAGGAATGCAGTATTAACCCAGAGGATAACATGGATGAATCTTGAAGACATGTTGAGTGAAACAAGCCAAGCACTGAAAGACAAATATTACATGACCTCACTGATATGAATTAAGCAAATTGAGCAGCCTCACAGAACTAGAGTCTGGAACATAGTTTTACAGGAGACAGAAAGGGAGAAGAAGCTTGTGAGTCAATGCCCATATGGGCAAAATCTATGATAAGGTGGAAGGGTGTAGTTGTGCAGTGGATGGGAATAACAGTGGTGCAGTGATAATATTGAGCTCGGTGGTGCTGGTCTGTTAGGGGTGTACGGTGGGGAGTGGGGTTGGACTGTCCATGGAACTGGGGTGAGGGGTGTGGGAGGGAGCAGTTGAACTCTGGGGATTTGTGGGTATGTGGTTGAAACTACAATGTTGGGAATGTACTTTTGTCAAATATGGCAGGGGAGGTTTACTGGTTTAAAGTGTTGGATGTGGGGAGCACACAGGACAGATTGTACCTAGAGCAGATTTCTAGGGAGTGTTTAATATTCAAATTGTCTTAATGTGTTGTATCAGGGGTGGAGACTCACATAATGAGCAGGAAGGTGTTTGACTCCCATCCTAGGTTGTCCTGCTATGATCTCAAATAGAGGGGTGGCAGTCTCTTGAGAGCATAGGCAGTGCCTAATAGAGGAGGTAAGGTCAGTATGTTAAGCCCTCAAAGTTGTTGCATGTATCATGAACCTAGTACTTCAATAAGGTAATCTTGGTGGTTACCATGGGTCCCGAGGTGAAAGGGAGGGAGGAATAGAATAGATGGAACACAGGACATTTTTGGGGTGATGGAACTGTTTTACATGATCCTTTATGGATTGTTACAGACCATGTCAACTTCATCAAAATCTATAAAATTTTATGGCCCAAAACATAAACCACAGTGTAAATCACTGACCATGGTGAGTAGCAATGTTTCAATATTT
>JAQZBX010012486.1:0-27770 GCA_029593785.1 Cabassous unicinctus
CTTGCTGCCTGTGTTTGCTGTGTCCATTTGCTGTGTGCTTTTTCTGTTTCTGCTTATCTCCCCGCTGCTGCAAGGTCTCGCTGCATCAGCCCACCGTGCCGCGCGGGCCGGCCTGCCCCCACAAGGAGGCCCCGGGAAGCGAACCCGGGGCCTCCCATATGGTAAACGGGAGCTCTATCGATTGAGCCAAGTCTTGAGTGCACATTCCTTAAGCTGGAAACTCAGGACGGATTAGAGGGTGTAGTCTAGAAGCAGAATTCCTGCTCCCTATCACCCCCATCCTTCAGTTCTTTGCATTTAAGGTTTCCGACAGATTAGATGAGGCCCACCCACACTTTGAGGGTAACCTTCTTTAAAGTCAACTGATATTAATCCATCTACAAAATATCTCTGCAGCAGCATCTAGGCACCAAAACAGGTTTTTCAAAATTCTAAGTTTTTGCTTGAAAATTTAAATTTTATCACTGGCAATAAATGTCCGTTGTTTTCCTTGAAGCGGCAGGCTCACTTCATTTATTTTCTAGGAAATGTCTGCCAAATGTTCAAGTCCGAATAGCCGATGTGTATAGTGGTCTTTTTTTGAAGTAACAATGGTCTTCCATGATAAGAACAGCAGTTCAACTCCCAAACTATCACCAATGCCTTTCTTTGAGAGTCACTGACTTTGAAACAGAAGTACCTGTTTCATCACATAGATTATTTAAAAGATGTGTAATCAAAAGTCAAGATTTAATAAAATAAATTTTTATTACTTCATTAAGGCTTTAAAAAAAAAATTGTACTTGCATGTCAGTGAATGACTTCATAGTACAGCTTGGTGTGTCTGACTTGATTAGTGCTAAGGCTCTAACAGTTTTACCCACCATTGCTTTTGTATCATTAGTGCAAATGCGAATACAGTGGAAAAGGCAAATAAATAGTTTAGTAGTATTATGAAAAGAATTTTGACCTCCCCGTATTCTGAAAGGGGTCTGTGAACCACCACACTTTGAGAACCAATATTCATTTTCTAATACCAAATGGAATATTTTCTCTGGCTTCTTGAATCCCCCCTAGCCGTCCTCCTCACATCTCATTCATTGCCTTTTCAGAGCAGGATTTCTGCCCCGGGTCTGTGTGTTCCTCACCCTGGAGCAGCATTTGGACCTTAGGTGCCTTTGTGAGATCTGGGGTGAGCACACTTAGCCACACACCTAATGGTGCCCTTTCCTCCTCAGCTCTGAACCATCACCTTCACTCAGTGAAGACAGCCTCCATCGGAACTTTAGGAAGGAGCCGGCCTCCTATGCCGGTGGTGGTTCCCAGTGCCCCTGAAGTGCAGGAGACCACAAGAATGCTGGAAGACTCCGAGAGTGTAAGTTCAGAGGGCTGTCAGCCCCAGCTAGCTGGGAGGAACATGTCCTGAGGCCTGATCCTCCGTGCAGGCCTGGCCCTCTTCACTTAGAAGTGTGAAGTAGATTCACTTGTTCACTCTGCAGACATGTAATGAGCGTCATCTCTGAGCCAGGAACTCTGCTGATTTTTTTTGATCTGCTCTCTCAGACCCACTCTGGTCTACCTTGGATTAATTTATCACACCAGCCCAGTTAGTGGGTTTTTCTCCTCCTGCACCACCTCCTTTCCTTTCAGTTCTCTCCATTTTGTCTGGTCCTCTTTTCTTAATATAAGCCATCCACAGGTTCCTTCACCCTTCAGTCCTGCATGACATTGTCTGAGCATGTTGTGGGGGTGGGGTGGGGGGGTGCTTTAGTGGCTGGTCTCAAACCAAGAAAATCAACAGGGTCTCGTTTCACTTTCAAATTCTGGTAAATATGTTCTGTCTCCTTATTTCCAGGGGTACAGTACTCTCTGGGGAAAGCTGGGGTCCAGAAACCTAGAAAGGGTGAGCCATTGGACCTCTGGCCTGTGAGGTCACAGGTCTTTGTGATCCTGGGGAGTGCTGAGGCAAAGGCATTTTGCAGTGTAAAGAAATGAGTGATTGCTTGTCTGGGATCATAGTGACTTCAGGCACACATCCTGCTATTTCTGTTTGACGCTTCTGGGCCACCCCAATTTCAGTAAGTCAGTCTTGCAGGACAGTGTTACCACTGACCGGCTGTCCCTATGACCTCCCTCTGCCTCCACTTCCTGGATGGCTCCTCCATGTCATGCCCAGTAACAGTGTTCTCTTTTCCGTAGAGCTATGAACCAGATGAGCTGACCAAAGAGATGGCCCACCTGGAAGGACTAATGAAAGATCTAAACGCCATCACGACAGCATGATGACCTTTACCAGGACATGACTCCAAACCTGAGTCTGAAGTCTTGGGACTTAGCCTTGAAAAACAAGGAATTGTACAGAGTACGAGAGAACAGCACTTGAGAACACAGAGTGAGCAAGCAGACAAGTCAGGACTTCTGGGTGGGACTGGCTCCAGGTCTGGCCGCCTGCCTTCTCCCGGTCAGCCTGGAAGAAGCCTGTGTCGAGGCAGCTTCCCTTTGCCTGCTGCTACCCTGCAGGACTGGGCACCAGGGGCCAAAATTTTGTGTCCAGGGAAGAGGCAAGAAGTGCAACCTCCATTTCACTTTGTGGACAGGCTGTCTTTGTGCTCCAGCTGCATCGCCTTGATGGAGTGTAGACATTGGCATTTATGTACAACTTTGTGTCCTATTTTATTTTACCTTTTTAAAGAAACACTATCAAAAACCAAGGAAGCCCGTGGTGTTCTCCACAAGTGGTTGACATTTGACTATTTGTTTCATTATGTAAGGAAAGTCATTGACAGTGTGGGGTGTTCCCAGGTTGGCTTGTTTTTTTGTTTGTTTGTTTTTGGTTTGATTTTTAATTCTGAGTCATTGCATCCTCTGCCAGCTGTTAATCCATCACTTTGAGGGGGAGGAAATGTTGCGTTGCTGTTTGTACGCTTTTTTATTATTTTTTTATTATAATTAGTAAAGGCCTGACTTTCTCCTCTCATCACTGTGAGATTACAGATCTATTTGAATGAAATGTAACATTGAAAAGACTTGTTTGTTGCTTTCTGTGCAGTTTCAGTATTGGGGTGGGGGTGGGGTGGGGGGTTGGGAATAGGAAATGGAGGGGCTGCTGAGGTTCTGTGAATGTTTCAGTCATTGTACTTTCTTCCAGAAGCCTGCAGAGAATGGAAGCATCTTCTTTATTGTCCTTTCCTGGCATGTCCATCTCTGGTCACTACGTTGCAACTGGAGTTTTATTTGGAACTGATTAAAAAAATTCTTCCATGCAATAAATAGGTGGGTTCAAGGGTTTAGCTGTCCTGATGCCTTGGTCTTATCCTGCCAAGAACGACCTCGCTGAGGACCTCGGTGCTGTATTTCTAATCGCAGGAGTGAGGCAGAATAGGGGCTCGATCCTGGCCTTGTTCGCATTTCCTGGGAAATCAGAGAGAAAAAGACGATCCTTTTCTACTACTATCTTCAGTCCCCTTTGGAGAAGTTTGAGGTTAAGGAAGGAACTTTCTTTCCACATATGACTCCTTGCTTCTTTCTAGTTCCTGTCCTTCACCAGTGCAGCTCTCACTTGCACATTTCAAAGCCCCTTCAGAAAAAGCTTATAGCAAGAATGAGGCAAGGCAGGGCCTGCCGTCCATATGGGACTTCCCACATCTTCCTGAACATTATTCTTCAAGTAGCAGGCAACAGAGAGGGAGGCAGGAGGCAGCTGGGTCAGCTCCTCTATCCAGCAACTCATCTAAGTCCCTGACCAGAATGTGGCAGCAGCAGGTTTCTGAGGTACACAGAGGGGCTCAACCATACACAGAAACCTTTCCCTAAGGAATTACTTATAGGTATCCTTTGCACATAGTTCTTGTGTTTTCTTTCTCAAAATGAGAAGGAGCAGAGGTTTTTTTTCTAATATTAAGAATATATTACAGAAAATACAGGACTGACCCTCAGGCATCTGTCCCTACTTCCCAACAAATCCCCGAGAGTGAGAGGACCTCGGTGTGGAAAGCAGTGAACTAAATTGGGCTTTGATTATGTAGCCAAGAAGGGGCCAACTGCTGAGACCACCAGTGGACACCCGACCCCAGGCAGCCTCCCACCAGGCCCTGACCACTGCCTGCCTCCCAGGTGCCACAGGCCGATGGCAGGCTGCCTGCCTGTGTACGTTGGTTATCTCCCTTTTGGGGGTTTTAATCACATTTGCTTTTTCAGATGATGAACTGTTTGTATTTATTATTTGCGGGCAATGAAAAATGCAATGCTGGGACTCCTACTGCCTTGCCAGCTGGCCACAGAGGACAGTACTAGGCAGGATCCTGGAAAAACAGCGCACTTCAACTGACCCTGAAAACCCTCAGAGCCCTCTGGACACCAGGAAGGCCAGACTCCCCAGAAGCTGTCTTACCTTTTGCCCAAAGAAACACGCTCAGTATTCAGGGCATTCCTGCCCGTGAACCCTGATACTTGTTACCTCAGGGCCTTGGTACCTGGATACTGCCACAGAATTGGGGTGGGGGGAGGGGCCTATTTTTAAATAACTGTTTGAAGTAGGGGCATTTTTTAAAATTAAGAAAAAGGAAAGCTATTCTGTATTGCACCTTTTCACAAGTTAATACATTTTCTTGTGATTTTTGAAACTAATCCATTGTGTGTCTTGTAATGTCCTAGTTGAGCTGCTGCTCAGCAGCTTCCTTCAGGAGGATTTGGAACAAATGTCTTTTGCCTTGTTGCCTGCTGGAGGGGGGCCTGGAGGTCTGCTGGGGACTGGTTTCTGTACTCACTTGTTTGGGCTTTTCTGTAGTTGATGCTGTAAACTCTATGGCTTTTTAAAACAAATTTCATGTTTTTATTTAGTATTGGAAATCCAATACACTTTTTTAATTCAATCAAATGCTGGTCTGTCAAAGAGTTCTTTTCCTTTTTCCTTAAGAAAACAGGACTTAGGGTTTCCTAGCCCTCAGAACTATAAAGCCAGGTGTTCAAAGGGGACCCCAGGGAGGTATGGTAGGTGAGCCAGGAGGCTGCAGGAAGTGGTCTGGTTGTCTGCCAGCCATAGCGGGTCCTGTCCCTACCCCACTGATGCTGCCCTGCAATACTGAGAAACCTGTCAGAGCCCAGTGACCCTGGCAGAAAAGTGCAGCTGCCCCTGAACGATGTGAAGGCCAAGTCCCTGCTGAACCGCAGCTCGTTCAGTTAGCAGACAGGCTAGACACCCACCCCCTCCACTCACAGCTGCATGGGCCCTGGGGCAGGTGTCTACAAGGAGGCCTGCCTTTCCCGGGTTGCCTGCACCATTCTGACCACACTGACTCTAAGCATTTCTTATGGTTCACCAGGTTGTGGGCCACCAAATAGTGGTGAACACAACAGCCATAGGCCCTGCCCTATGGGAACAGTGAGGGCTGGATACAGAGCAGGGTCTTTCCTGACTGCTCCCTCTGCCCTGGCAGCTCATCTGCTCTGCTGCCAGAAAGTACTTTCTGAATCCCAAATCCAAGCATCATTCCCTTTAGCAGTTCCCCCACTGGCCTCAGGATGAAGTCTGAGCTCTCAGTGTTCCATCTGTGCTAGTTTGGCCACAGCTGCCAAATCCAGACTCATGTCACCTCACTCATGTCTGGCCATGTAAAACTACTTGTGAAACACTTCTCAGTCTCTGCACATGATGTTCCTTTACCTGGAGCATGCTCTCCACTGCAAGCTCAACTTATGAGTCCAAGCCTTCTTCCCTGGCAGCTACTCCCACTCTAATAGCAAAGAACAACCCAGTGCCTACCCCCTTCTCAAGTCCCTAGATGGAGCTCTTGGCACATTTTACAGTGATTTTCTGTCTGAGTCTTTTTCCACCGGATTGTGGGCTTAGTGAGGACATTGTCATTTCTCACTCCGCTCTGAGTCCCTAATGCCAGGGATCGTTTCAAGCAACAACAGATGCTTGTCTCCTGGTTGGGTGGACACATAGGCATGAGGACTCACGGCCTAGAGCAGTCAGTTGGAAATTGCCCCCCACACCCACCACTCCCGGGGAGGGATCGCTCATAGGTCCCTAGTGTTATTGGTGCCAGGACCCTTCTTCAGCAACCATGGCCCTTTGGCATCCTGGGGTAAACTCAAAAGAACAAAGACCTGCCTGCCTGGCACAGCCGTAAGGAACAATGCTGGTGCCACAACGGCCAGCTGGGTGCTGGGGACTAGGACAAGGATGTCCTCCAGATTGGCTCTAAAACATGAGCAAGGCTCTATACGAAGAAGAGATGCCCTCTTCCCCAAGTCCATTGGCCCTTCCAGTGCCAGCCACCTACTTGCCAGTGGTTGGACAGTATCATCAGGAGGGACCGAGGAACTTGACTTGCCACTGCAACTCACCTTTAACCAAGAGATGTTTGCCCCATTTGTCGTCGTCTTGTGAGATCTCAGCATCCTGATTTCCTCTTCATATTGTCACCTGATTTCCTCTCCTATGGTTAATATAAATAATAGATCAAACATTCCCAACTGTGGAACTTTATCAACCCCATGATGGCC
This sequence comes from Cabassous unicinctus, assembly GCA_029593785.1. Lineage (NCBI taxonomy): Eukaryota > Metazoa > Chordata > Mammalia > Cingulata > Chlamyphoridae > Cabassous > Cabassous unicinctus. The sequence goes on from JAQZBX010012486.1 coordinate 6,490, forward strand.
ACTTTATTCACCCAATTGTGAAATGCCTGTGTAGAGAACAACCCCTGCTTTAAATGTTTCTGAGTCCCAGGAATCCACTTTTTTTTTTTTTTTTCCAAGTTAAAGATGAATTTTATTGCATCTTTTAAAATGCCACAAATAGGTCTGGCATCTTATTGTTCCCACTGCTGCACAACTCAGATTTTATTCATCAGCCTGCTGAACTGTTCCTTTTTCAGAGACATAGATACCATCCAAAAATTATATTCTTGTTTTTAACTGTTGTGGCTTGTTGAATCAAAGCAGCTGAATTTGATACAATTTTAATATCATTTCCTTCAAGAATTAACTCATCTTTCTGGGCTTGAGATAACGAACAAGCAACACCTGCCCTCATCCGAACCCTGCGAATGTATTTTCCACCCAAGAAATTTCAGATTTCAACCAGAGACCCATTCTCTTGAATAACAATGTTGATGGTGAAATGAGCATACACAGACCTCATCTTGTAACACCCTTGATCGTGTTCTGTTCATGACTACAGATAGTACCAATTATAGCCAGTTCCTTTCTATTTCCCCACCATTTGTCAACCCAAAGCCTCTTCTTTTTCTTCCCAAGTAGACTGAGCTCTACACTGATGTGATTGAAGTCCCTCCGCAGGGTTCCTCTGGGGCCCTTCACAGTAACTGTGTGTCCCTTCAGCGTGATGTCGACATTTTCTGGAATGTCGACAGTCTGGTTGCTGAGAATGGTCATCTTTCTCATGGTAGATGCGGCAAAGCAGGAATCCACCTTTAACCCATGTTTTGGTTGATTCACTCCTCCCAGTATGTAGGTCTTTCCTCTCAGAGTCTAGCAGGCATCTTTGGCACTGAGAGAAAAGAGCAATAAATAGGCCATCTGATGGGGATGGAAAAGCAAGGAGCCAAGAGGGCTGCCCCTAATCACACAGACAAAAGGGCTCCCAGGTAGCAGATAGCTGGCTCTGGCTCATAGCCTTGTGTTTCCAGGTACAAAAGGAGTGAAAATTTTCCATAATCTTTTAAAAATATGTGATGTTGAAAGAATGCTATTTAAAATGATAATTGCCCTCTGAGGTGACTGGATGACATTCATCTCTAGATGCCCTTTTACTGAGCCTATGAACTAGGCTGAAAAGATGGACCTAGAGCTGAGCTCAGGGAGGGCTTAGAGGGAGCTCTTGCTACACTATAGAGTAGGAAGAGTTTGGAATCTCCTAAAATAATGGGGGTGGGGGAAGAATGGGAAGGCAAAGGGACGCATACTGGCAGTGATGTAATCAACAAGATAGATGGTGACGGAATGAGGGGCAATGTGGGAAAATACCGCCAGAGGGGAATGGCTGACCTTGAGATGTCCCAAAGGACTTCATAAAATAAGAATATATAATAGGTGGTTTAATGCTGTTAGCTCCTTGCCTTTCTATGATGTAACCCCCCTCTGACCCCATATACTGTATAAAATCTTCCATGAGGCTTTGAATGAGTTACTGGTTTTATTCTGCATCCCTCCCTCAACAAAGAAAAGAGCATCTAGGCCAAAATGGTGATGGATAGACTGAGTCTGGCACTGTGAAGGTGGAATTAGTTCACTGAAAGTAGGAGCTTAGAGCCAAAACTCACCATAAAAATCTCAATATAAGAATTCACAAAAATCCAGAAGTCAGGGAGGAGGGCACCAGACCTTTCATAGGTCAAGAAATGCAGGCTTAAGTCAGTCTTTTTCAGGTGTTAAGAGGCAGACCGACCTCAGCTTGTGTCTGGTTGCAGTCATTTTTCCTTCCATACCCTCCATCTCAGTGTCCTGAAGCGAAGCCCAATTACCCTTATCACCCTGTTACAGGTATGTATGACTGGGTGCCTACCTGCATTAAAGGTCCTACCTTCTGTGGACCTGGTTTCCCACAGAAGTCTGGGAGCCATTCTAAATTCTTCCCTCAATACCAGAACACTCAGCAAACACTGCCAGCTCTACCTCCCAAAAGCCCCCAAATCAGTGCCTCCGTGTCAGCTGTTAGGCAAACTCCTAATTGATCCCTGTGCCTCAGCGCACCTGCAATCCAGCATCTATCCAACTATGGAGGTACTTTTCTAAATCAAATCTGACATCTCTCCCCTGCTTAACATCATGCAATAGCTACCCCATCACCTGCCCTACAGAATAGAGTCCATTGTAGCCCTATCTGCCGCTTTGATTTTATCTCCCACTTAATCTGCCCTCCACCCAAATTTGGCCCCAGCAATAGAGAGCAATTTGTACCTATTGAATGAGCCATACTATTTCTTGCCTCAGGTATTCCCTATTTCACAGGGAATAGTACAATTTCATTACTGGCTTTCTCTGCCTAGCAAATTTCTCTTCATCTTTAAAGACCTAGCTTAGCCATGCAGTCATCTGATAGTTCTTGCTCATTTTTGTGTCTGTTCCGATACACTGTGAACAACTTAAAAAAAAGCAATCTTGCTTTTCTTTGGTTTCTCCCCCTAGTGCTTAGCACACTGTAGGTGCTCACTAAATGGACTTGCCTGATGAGAAAGAGAGACTTGAAATCAGGTAACTAACACACCATGGCACAGTGCTGGGAGAGTTGACAAAGACGTGTTTCTTCCTGGGAGCACATACTCAGGAAGCTTCCTCAGAAGACAAAAGGCTGAGCTGAATGTAGATGTGCTATGAGGTCATCTCTCTTGTAGGAGGAGGAGGCCACTGCAGAGCTGGGAAGCTGCCCACTTCGCATAGCCATCAGTACACCTTGAAGAGAACAAATCCCAACTATCAGCCTCCTCTCACTGGATTAGGTTCTGGGGCCCCTACATGCTGGTTCAGAGGATGTGAAAGACGCATGGGTCTGGGCTGGCTGGCCATCAGTAGAGAGTGGGCTGGCACTCTCCTTCCCAAAATCCCTGGAATGCTGCAAAGGCAGTTCTGGGTTTGGCTGGCCACGTACACTTGGGACGGTCTTGTTGGGGTTAAGAATAATGTGGGTTCCTTCCCTAAAGCCAAAACCCAGGTATTCCTGAGAATTCTAGGCAGCACGTCGTGGCTTTCTAAAAGAGAAGGAAGAGCTGGGGTCTGTTCTATGAAGGCAGAAGGCTGGATCAGGCTCCCACAGACAAACTTGCCCAGGAGATGACAGGAGGAGCAGCTGATGAAGTTTCTAGACCAATCTACAGAAGGGAAACTGACTGGAGCTGAAACCAGAGATCTTGGTGTAGGCAGGTGATGTGAGAGAAGGAAAACTGGGAGTGAGTCAGGAAAAGGCCTTTCTTACCCAAGAAGCTGGGTTCCACAGAGCTTCTGAGGAACCTACTGAGGGCCTACTATGTTCCAATCACTGAGGATGCAAACATGAAAAGGCACCTCTAGGGGAGGTGGATGTGGCTCAATCGATGGGGCTCCCGTTTACCATATGAGAGGCCCTGGGTTCGCTTCCCGGGGCCTCCTTGTGAGGGCAGGCCGGCCCGCGCGGCGTGGTGGGCTGATGCAGCAAGACCTCACAGCAAGGGGGAGATAAGCAGATACAGAAAAAATACACAGCAAATGGACGTGGCGAGCACAAGCAGCAAGGGGGGGATAAATAAATAAATCTTAAAAAAAAAAAAAAGGCACCTCTTTTGTTGATGTGTTCACAGTCTAGAGGACACAGGTAACAGAAGTAACCATCCAGCATGAAAAGTGCTAAGAGACCTGAACAAAGTGTTCTGGTAAGGCAAGGAAGGAGCCTCCAACACTTCCTGGGGAGTCCTGGAGTCACAAAAGAAGTGACTGAGACAAATGAGGGAGAAATCACCCAAGAAAGGAAACAGTTCTTCCAGCACTGCTTGGACTAGATAGATACTCTGAAAAGTAGCAAAAAGTCAGATGCTGGCTGAATTATAACAGACCTATTTTTAAATGATTTGCTGAAAATAAAGAGATATTTCTAACAGGTCCAGAAAACTGAACCCAAGTGGTAAACTAATGGAGAAGCTGGAGCTTCTCTGGGGATAATACTGAGGATCCTAGGTGGGGTAAGGAAAGAGGAAGAGCCCTTGGCCCATGAGAAGTGAGGGAGCCAAACCTACTGTAGCCGACTGGGAATTTGATGTAATTATGAATTCCAAAAATATAATTGGATCATGCCTGTAAACTGATCTGTTAATCTGGGCATGATTAAGTTATGATTAGGGCATTGACTGGGCCATGTCAGTAGGGCATTGAGCCCCACCCCTTGGTGGGTGGGGAATCGAATATAAAAAGCAAGGCAAAGAACAGAGTTAAAGCAGTTTTTGAGAAGCAGTTTTGATGTTGGAAAGAAGGCCCCAGGAGAAGAGAAGCGAGCCGTTGGCCTGATCGTCTACAGCTGACCTTGTGGAGGAAACAGGAGCTAAGCCCGGAGAGAAAGGCAGCCCTGGGAAGAGAGGTTGCTCTAACACATGGCAATGGACTGTGGTGAGAGAAGAAACTTAACGCTTTATGGCCTGGTATCTGTGGACTTCTACCCCAAATATAAATACCCTTTATAAAGACCAACCCATTTTTGGTATTTCACATTAGCACCCCTTTGGCTGACTAATACACCTACGTAAAGCCAGAACACTGAAAGGGAACTCTGGAAAGGGTATTCCAGGAGAAGTCAATCTGCCAGTAAAGGGAACCAAAAGGAAGCCTGGCTGGCACTGCTGTATTTTAAAAATAAGTAACATTAATCATTTCTCTTGAGAATTTTAAACCACAGGCCTGCTTTCATTAAGGCCAGGGTTCAAATTTGAGCTGCAGTATAATCAGAAATTTCAGACTTAGAAACTTCATTAAAGTGGACCCAGGTTGGTAGTGGCCCTAGTATTTAACCAAAGAAAATGCAAATCCTCTCAGGAGAAAAACACTTCAACCCAGGCACCACAGACCCTCAAATATATACAATAAAAAATTACCCAGAACCAAGGAAATCGGACTTTGAACATGTTTGCTAATATAAGCAACAAATTCAGACCCTCAAAGATTTTGAGGTACCTAAACAATCAGTTACAGGTTATATAATACCACGTATAAAATATTTAAAGAAATAAAAGATGGAATTGAAAAAATAAGGAAAAAAGACAAATAGTTACATTAATATGGTATATTAGATTGATTGATTTTTGTATGTTGACTCAACCTTGCATACCTGGGGTAAATCCCATTTGGTTATGGTGTATATTCCTTTTTATATGTCACTGGGTTTGATTTGCTAGTATTTTGTTGAAGATTTTTATGTGATATTCATAAGGGCTATTGGTATGTCATTTTCTTGTACTGTCTTTGTCTGGTTTTGGTATCAGGGTAATATTGGCCTCAAAAAATGAGCAGGGAAATATTCCCTCCTATTTTTTGGAAGAATTTTTGAAAGACTGGTGTTAATTCTTATTTAAAATGTTTGGTAGAATCCACCAGTAAGGCCATCTGGTCCTAGCTTTTCTTTGTAGGATGTTTTTTTGATTACTAATTTAAGCTCTTTATTTGTTATAGATCTATTCAGATTTTCTATTTCTTCTTGAGTCAGTTTGAGTAGTCAGTCTTGGTGTTTCTAGGAATTTATCCATTTCATCTAGGCTATTAATTTGTTGACATACAATTGTTCATAGTCCCTTATAATCCTTTTTATTTTTGTACAATCAGTAGTAATGTCCCCTCTTTCATTCCTGATATTAGATTTTGAGTCTTCTCTCTTTTTTTCTTGATTATTCTAGCTAAATGTTGATCTTTTCAAAAAACCAATTTCTAGTTTAACTGATTTTCTGTATGGTTTTCTATTCTCAATTTCATTTATTTTGGCTCTAATCTTTGTTTTTCCTTTTGCTTGTTTTGGCTTTAGTTTGCCCTTCTTTTCCATGTCTTTAAGTGAAAGCTTAGTTTATTGATTTTAAATCTTTGTTCTCTTTTAATATAGGAATTAACTGCTATAAATTTCCCTCTGAACACTGCTTTCATGGCATCCAATAAACTTTATGTTATTTTGTTTTCATTCTTCTCAAATTATTTTCTAATTTTCCTTTTGATTTCTTCTTTGATCCTTTGGCTACTTAGGAATGTGGTGTTTAATATCCACATATATGTGAATTTTCCAAATTTCCTTGTTATTTAGTTCTAATTTAATCCTATTTTGGTCAGAGAACATACTTTGTATGATTTCAATACTTTTAAATTTATTGATATTTTTTTTGTGACCTAAAAAATTATCTATCCTGGAGAATATCCATGTGCACTTGAGAAAACATGTATATTCTACTGTTAGATATCTGTTAGATCTAGTTGGCTTATAATGTCAAACTTCTTTCATTGCTGATCTTCTGTCTAGTTGTTCTATCCTTTATTCAAAGAGGGGTTTTGAAGTCTCCAAATATTATTGTTGAATTGTCTAATTCTCCCTTCAATTATGTCAGGTTTAATACATGAATTTTGGGGCTTTGTTTTTAGAGGCATATATATTTATAATTGTTAAATTTTCTTGGTGGATTGACTTTTATCATTATGAAATATAATTGTCTCTAGTACATTTTTGTCTTAAAGCTTATTTTGTCTGATATTGGTATAGCCCTTCCAGCTCTTATTGTTTGCAGGATATGTCTTCTTCCAACTTTTTCCTTTCAACCTATTTCTATCTTTGAATCTAAAGTAGGTCTCTTGCAAACAGCATGTTTTTTTTAACCATTCTGCCAATTCCTGCCTTTTAATTGGAGTGTTTAATCCATTTAAATTTAGTGTAATTACTGATAAGGCAGGATTCACATCTGGCCTTTTCCTATTTTCCTATATATATTTTGTCATTTTTGTCTCTCTATTCCTCCATTACTGCCTTCTTTTGTGTTAGGTAACTAATTTTTAGTGTACCATTTAATTCCCTTGTAATTTCTTTTACTAATTTTTAAAGTTATTTTCTTAGTGGTTGCCCTGAGGATTACAATTATATTGTTAATTTTAAGTTGTTAAATGTTACAACTTAATTTATAATAATGTAGTTTGGATTAATACCAACTTAATTTCAAAAATACACTTTGCTCCTTTATTGCTCTATCCCCTAGTCCCTCCTTTGTGCTGTTATTTGCATACAAATTACATCTTTATACAATTGTGTATCCATTAACACAGACTTATAATTATTACTTCATGCAGTTTTCTTGTAAATCAAGAGGAAAAAAAAGAATTGCAAACAAAAACTACATATATACTATCTTTTATATTTACCTATGTAGTTCCTTTATTGGTTTTCTTTATTTATTCATGTGAATTCCAGTTATTATCTAGTGTCCTTTCATTTCAGCCTGCAGGACTGTGTTTAGTATTTCTTGTATGGTAGGTTTGCTAGCAACAAATTCTCTCAGTTTTTGTTTATCTAGAGATGGCTTAAATTCTCCTTCATTTTTGAAGGATACTGTATATAGAATTCTTTGACATTCTTTTCCTTTCAGACTTTGAATACGTCATTTTCTTCTGGCATCCATGATTTCTGGTAATCAACTATTAACCTTATTGAGGATCATTATACATGAGTTCCATTTCTCACTATTTTCAAATTTTTCTGTCTTTGTTTTTCAGTGGTTTGATTATGGTATATCTAGGTGTGGATCTCTGAGTTTATGCTACTAGGAGTTTGTTTAGTTTCTTGGATGTTTTCCATCAAATTTGGAAAACTTTGAGCCATTATTCCTTCAAATATTCTTTCTTCACCTTTCTCCCTCTCTTCTATTCTCTGAGACTTCCATTATGTATATATGCATATGTTGGTGTGACTGATGATGTCTCACAGATCTCTGAGGCTCTGTTTATTTTCTTTTTTTTTTTTTCTTTCTATTCATCAGATTGGATAATCTCAATTGATCTCTCTTCAAATTTGATGATTCTTTCTTCTGCCTACTCAAATCTGATGTTAAGCCCTCCTAGTGAATTTTCATTTCAGTTATTGTACTTTTCAACTCCAAAATTTCTGTTAGAAATTATATATGTATGTATGTTTATATTTAGAGAACCAATCTCTTGATAGTCTCTATTTGATGACATCTTTCAAATACTTTAATTTTTTCTGACATGGTTTCCTTTAGTTCTCTGAATATATTTAAAATAGCTCATTAAAGTCTTTCTCAGATTCTCCCCCATCCCAAGTATTTGTTATTGCTACTGTTAATTTCATTGTTGTTGTTTGAGTGTTTGTTTAGTGATTTTTCTGATTTTTTTGTGTGTGGCCACTGAATTCTCTGCTCAGTTAGCTTCATGGTCAGCCAATGATTGTATGGATTTCCTTAAATTTCTGGAACCAATAGAGCCCCCAGTCTTTTCTGAGGGGCTCTATGTGTGTGTGCACATCTTCAACTTTCAGCCAAGCAGATGATAACTCTGCCTTAACTTTCACTTCTTGCTTGCACAGAACCTCAACTTCAGCTAAAGGAGAGAGTTTATAGTCTTCTCAGATCTTTTTTAGAGCATACCCACAGCCCTAAACTTTGCATGGCCTTCTAGATTCCCAGGAATATGTCAGAGCTTTTCAAGCCTCTATGGACATCTCATTCCCCAACTTTTTCTTTGAAGCTTTTGGCTTAGCATATTGTTTAATTCTGTTATCTACCACCTCAGGCAGCCAAAAAGTTAAATAATTGCCTCTGTTTATAACAAACACCTTGGGTAAAAGTTTTTTTGCAATGGTAATTCTACAAATCATATAACATAAAGACAGCCTGCAAGTGGGATGTTCCAAAGAACCACTAGATGGGTCAAATGACAATTCTCTAGGAATGAAGCATTGAAGGAGCTTCAACCCTATTCTGCTACCCTTTGATGACTGCCAGGCTGCTGGCTTTTGCCATGATTGAGAGCTGTTGTTTTTCAAGGCAACCACAGAGCTAGAGACAGGCAGATGGGAATAGAGCAATTCAAAATACCACAAAGTGTACTGAGCTGATATTCAGCCATTTTCCTTGAATAAGCACTCCCTGGATTGCTGCAAGCCTTTGGTTAATTTCCAGAGTTCTGACAAAGTTGATTCTGACAAAAAAATTTTGCCACTTTTCCCTTTTCCCATTGTCTTTTTTGGAAAAGAGAATTTTGGAAGTCTTTACTCTGCCACTTTCACTAATATCATGCAAATAGTTATAGATATAAAAATATAATCATTTAAATGTTTTAGATAGGATAGATACTGCTAAAGAGAGACAGTTAAAGTGAAAGGCATATCTTACAACATTATCCAAAATATAGTACAGAAAGAGATGGAGATGGAAAAATATAAGAGTTTGGGGAGCACAGACAATAGAATTAGAAGGTCTAATAAGGTCAATTATATTTTTAAAGGAGGAAATACAGAGAATGTGGTAGAATCAATTTTTAAAGAGATCTTGACTAACAATTCTACAGAATTAATGGGAGAATTTAATCAACAGATACACAGCACATCATGAGCAGAAGAAAAGAAATCTGCTTCCACACTTTGTAATGAAACTTTAAAACACCAAAAACAAACAAAAAAAAAAGTCATAAAATTCAGAGAAAAAAGTCCATCAGCTTCAAAGTAACAATTTGACAGCAGATTTTCAGAAGAAACAATGAAAGCAAGAAAATAGTAGAATAATATCTTCAAAGTGCTGGGGGGCGGGGGGCGGGAAACTCCTAATCAAGAATTGTGCCCCCTGGGGGAAAAATTTCTCTCAAGAACAAAGGTGAAATAAAGACATGTTAAAACAAAAACAGAGCTTATCATAAACAGAGCTTCACTAAAGGAATTTATAAAATATTTTAAACTACAGGTCATGACCCATTCATGTGTTGTGAAATCATTTTAGTGCATTGCAATCAACATTTTAAAAAATTAAATAGCACAGAATAGAATAAAACATCTTTCCATATATAAGAAAGCACCACTTTGTAACACCCTTTGTTTAAACTGTATATGTAATAAGTGTATGCTGAGTCACTATGTATAATGTATTTCTTACTGTGAGTAATAATTAAAATATTTGGGAATATGCTACCAGAAAAGAAAGTCTGATATACAAGGAGGAATGCTGAGTGGAGAAATTAGAAAATATGTGGGTGAATCTAAACAAATTCTGAATATATAAAATAATTATAATTTGCAAAGTTAAACAGTATGATGTAGAACTAAAATACTGGACAAAAATAGCCAGTAAGTAGGAGAGGGACGATAGTAGTTAAAGGGATCTAGGTCCATTTACTATTCAGAAAGAGGATAAAGATGCTAACATTAGTCTTTATTAAGACAAATATGCAAACATGCATTAAAAATATGGGGGGGGTGTAATCATGAAAATAATAGGCATGGAATGTCTCATTTCCATACTACTGGGGGGAGGAGAACAAATGGATCTAAAAGGAGGCAAGAATAGATAAAATAAGAAGAAATAACAAGTAGATAATAAGTAAGGATATGGAAGACTTGAACAATGCTCCCAGTCAACTTAACCTAATGGACATTTATGGAACACTCCATCCTAAAACAGCAGAATATGCATTATTTTTGAGTGTTCCAACAACACTGATAAAGATAAATCATATTGGAGGAGGATTGTGGGAAGATGGAGTAGTAGAAAGCTCCAGAAAACAGTCCCTCCACTGAAACAGCAATTGAACTGGCAGAAACTGTCTGAGTCAAATGTTTGGTACTCTAAAGTCTACTGGTACAATGTGCAGCATCCAGGGAAGAACTGAAAACAGAGGCTGGTAAACTGTGGAAAACATCAGTGAATTTCACCATCCTATAGCCACTACTAACCCCCATGCCCCAACTGCATGGCAGGCAGCTGTGGGGACTGCAGTCCAGGTTCCTGGTGCAGCCTTCTGGTGCCAGGATAGGCTATAAGGACCTACTCCTCCAAAATCTCAGGGAGTGTGGTCTGATCACTGCTTTTGATCAGCTACTTCAGATCACTGAGGAACTGGCAATGAGCATGGCCAATGTTACAGACCCCTCAGGCAAAGGCAGCAGAGAAGTCTTGAAGAAGCAGTAACTCCTTCCCTCCCTCCTTCCCTCCGTCCCTCCCTCCCTCCATTTTCTCTCTTCATTCCCTATTTGGGAGCAAAAATAGCTTGGAAAAGTCACAAATTAGCAGTTCCAGCTGTCAACAAAAAGAATAAAACAAAAACTAGCAACCCCATAGAAGTGGGGTGAATTAGATTTCCAGAGTTATAACAACACAATATTCAGAATGTCCAGTTCTCAACAAAAAATTACAGGACACACAAATGGGAAACTGTGGCCCATTCACAGGGGAAAAAAAGAATTTGCCAGAAACCATCCCTGAGGGACCTCATATATTGGAACTATTAGTCAAAGTCTTTAAATTAACTGTTTAAATATGTTCAATGAGCTAAAGGAATCCATATATAAATAAAGGAAATTAGGAAAGCCTTGTCTGAACAAAAAGATATAAATTATAAGAAGAAACCAAACAGAAATTTTGGAGCTGCAAAGTGCAGTAATTGAAATGAAAAACTCACTAGCAGGACTCAAAGCAGATTTGAACAGGCATAAGAAAGAATTAGTGAACTTGAAGACAAGATGATTGAAATAATCCAGTGTATAGAACAGAAGGAAAAAAAGAAGAAAAATGAACAGAGGCTAAAGGACCTATGAGACACCAATAAGCATACCAACATACACATCATTGGGACTCCAGAAACAAGAGAGAGTGAAAGGGGCAGAAAAAGTATTTGAAGAAATAATGACTGAAAACTTCCCAAATCTGATGAAAGACACCAATGAACACCAAGCAAGATAGACTACAAGAGAGCTATCCTGTGATGGTTAGGCTCATATGTCAACATGCCCAGGTAATGGTGCCTGGTTGTTTTGGTCAAGCAAGCACTGGCCTAATTGTTACTGTAAGGACATTTCATAGACTCAAATCATTAGTAAGTTGATTGCATCTATGGCTGATTACATTGACAATCAACTGAGGAGATTGCCTCCAGCAATGAGAGAAGTCTCATCCAATCAGTTAAAGGCCTTAAAAGGAGAAATGCTGATTTCAGCAGTCAGAAGACAGAATTTTCATCTCTACTTCAGCCAGAGAGGTCCTCCTGGGGAATTCATTGAGGACCTTCATCAGAGTTCCTGGGTTGCAGCCTGCCCTACAGAATTTGGACTTGTGCACCCCCACTGTCATATAAGAATCTTATAAAATCTCATAATATTTAAAGAGATCTCCAGTCAATTCTGTTTCCCTAGGGAACCCTGACTAATTCAGTTTGGTACTGGGAGTGATTCTTGAGAAACAATCTTAAAAATGGGATTTCTGAATTGGTTCTGAGGTTTTTTGAAACTGGCTCTCTACATTGACTGTATTCAAAGGCACTAATAACTATTTCCAATTATGAGTTGGCAAGAGATCTGCAAAATATCAACACTGGATATGGCTACTCACCTGCTTATAAGAGGCAAGGCTCTGGATGAGAGTGTTTTGACATCTTAGAGTTTTGTGGAATTAAAAGTATAATGATGTTGGCTGGTTGTTCCTACATACACCAGAAACAGTTATAAAAGAAAGGGATGAGTTGAAGTCTTCAAATTTGCAACTTAAGCACCACATGAAGGATATGAAAGTTTCTATGTGTGCCCTGAAAGAAAATCTTGTTTCATGTACCCACAGACTTGAAATCTCTGAAAACCAGACCCAGAGTCTCATTGTACAAGTAGTAGAGTTACAAAGGAAACTAAAATCTCAACCTTGCAGGATGCCTGCTGTTAAAGTGAGGGCATTGATTGGAAAGGAATGGGATTCTGAAAATTGGAATGGAGACATATGGGTTGATAATGATGGCAGTGGGGACATTGAAACCCTAAATTCTGTTGAATCTTTGCCAGATAAACCTGTAATGGATTGTCCTAAGGAAACGGCCAACCGACCTCCTGACCGTCCTGAGTATCAGCTTCCCAACCTCCAGTCTGACTTCGTGAAACAGCTTTCTGACCTCCAGTCTGTCTTAAGGAGTCTGCCATTCAATCTCCATCTGAAAAGATTAATCCTGCTTTACCAAATGAAACTGCCAAGGAATGCCCTGAGGTAACTGGCTTGCAAGAACTTCTAATCCTTCTTATTACCCCCACCATACCTCTTTTCTTCTAGACCTATAACTAGACTAAAGTCCCAGCAGGCCCAAAAAGTTGAGGTACAAAGTGTGACCCATGAGGAAGTATGCTATACTTCAATAGAACTGCATGAGTTTTCTAATTTATATATACAGAAATCAGGAGAATATGTGTGGGAATAGATATTAAGTGTGTGGGGAAATAGTAGAAAGAATGTAAAGCTGGATGAGACTGAATTTATTGATATGGGCCCATTAAGCAGAGATTCTGGATTCAATGTGGTAATTGAGGGGTTTGAAAGGGCTCTAATTGTTGGGCTAAACATGGACCAAAAGATGGCCGACATTATCTGAGGTTGAATGCCAGAACTGCCCTATATACTGTAGATGAAGGGATCTACATCTACAGTATTCCCACCACATCCCCATTCAACTCTCCTATCTGGCCTGTGTAGATTGGAATGGTAGAGTGGATGTATCATGTAAGAACTGCTCACCCACCCACCTCTGGAATGTCCAGAGAATATACCTTTTCACCAAGACTATGAGGAATAAATTTGTGAGACTAATGCCATCTTCCCTGAAGAGCTTGGTAGTTGCTCTTCTCTGTAGGTCAGATATTACCTTGGGAACTGCTGTCACCAAACTGAGATCCTTAAACACAATGGGAATGATCAGATCCCAGGTTGGCAGAAGCCAAGTGGCAGCACTTAATTGCCAAAGACAAGTTGGGTGTAGCTACCACAATGAACAGCAGACTCAAAGCAGTAATCGAAATAGTCTGATAGCCAATAGGCATTGTCTAATAGATTATGGGGTACCTAGAAGCAAAATAGATGGGCAGCTACTAAATTCCTACTTGAGCTGAATAAGCAGACGAGTTCTAGGTCAACTGAAGAAAAGTCTAACTGGAATTACAGAAACTTAATTCCCAGACTCGAGACAGTTTACAGATCCAGAGCCCCTTGAATAAGGGGAACGCCACTGCCAAAACTTTGTACTGTTAATCTTCCTCCTAGCCTTCCCCCAAAGAGATCTATAGCCTTTACTAGGGTAACTGTGCATTGGGGAAAAGGAAATGATCAGACATTTGGGGGATTATTAGACACTGGCTCAGAAGTGACATTAATTTCAAGAGACCCAAAACATCACTGTGGTCTACCAGTCAGGGCAGGGGCTTACAGAGGTCAGGTGATTGATGGAGTTTTAGCTCAGGTCCATCTCACAGTGAGTCCAGTGGGTTCCTGGACCCACTCTGTGGTTATTTCCCCATATTGACACTGACAGAATCTCCACATTGGTTCCCTGACTTGTGGAGTGAGGGCTATTGTGATAGGAAAGGCCAAGTGGATGCCACTAGAACTGCCCCTGCCTAACAAAATAGTAAATCAAAAGCAATATTGGATTCCTGGAGGGATTGCAGAGATCAGTGCCTCTATCAAGGACTTGAAGGATGTAGGGGTGGTGATTCCCACCACATCCCCATTCAACTCTTCTATCTGGCCTGTGCAGAAAACAGGTGGATCTTGGAGGATGACAGTGGATTATCATAAACTTAACCAGGTGGTGACTCCAATTGCAGCTGCTGTTTCAGATGTGGTATCATTACTTGAACAAATCAACACATCTCCTAGTACCTGGTATGCAGCTATTGATCTGGCAAATGCTTTTTTCTCAATTGTTAGTTAGTAAGGATCACTAGAAACAGTTTGCTTTCAGCTGGTAAGGCCAGCAATATACCTTCACAGTTCCGCCTCAGGGGTGTATCAACTTTCCAGCCCTATGTCATAATGTTGTCCACAGGGTACTTGATCATCTCTCTCTCCCACAACACTGGTCTATTATATTGATGATATGTTGACTGGACCTAGTGAGCAAGAAGTGTCAACTACTCCAGGCTTAGTGGTAAGGAATTTGCATGAGAGAGGATGGGAGATAAACCCAACAAAATTACAGGGGCCTTCCACCTCAGTGAAATTTCTAGTTGTCCAGTGGTGTAGGGCATGATGAGATATGCCTTCTTAAAGCAATGCGTAAGCTGTTGCATCGGGCCCCTACTTTGACCCAAAAAAAAAGGCACAAACTTAGTTGGCCTCTTTGGATTTTGAAGATAACACATTTCTCATTTGGCTTTGCTACTCCAGCCCATTTACTGAATGACCAAAAAAGCTGCTAGTTTTAAGTGGGGGCTGGAACAAGAGAAGGCTCTGCAACAGGTCCAGGCTGCTATGCAAGCTGCTCTGCCACTTGGACCATATGATCCAGCAGATCCAATGGTGCTGGAAGTATCAGTGGCAAATATAGATGCCGACAGACCCCTTTAGGAGAATTACAAGGCAGACCCTTAGGATTTTGGAGCAAAACCTGCCATCCTCTGCAGAGAACTACTCTCTTTTGAGAAACAGATTTTGGCCTGCTACTGGGCCTTAGTAGAGACTGAATGCTTAACCATGGGCCACCAAGTTACCATGAGACTGAGTTGCCCTATTGTGAGCTGAGTGTTTGTCTGATTCACCAAGCCATAAAGCTGGGTGCACACAGCAGCACTCCATGATAAAGTGGAAGTGGTATATACAAGATAGGGCTTGAGCAGGTCCTGAAAGCACAAGCAAATTACATGAGGAAGTGGCCCAAATGTCCATGGCCTCCATTCCTGCCACATTACCTTCTCTTTCCCAGCCCATACCTGGGACAGAGAGCTCCTTAAAATCAGTTGACTGGAGAAGAGAAAGCTCAGGCCTGGTTTACAGATGGTTCTGCGTTACGTGCTGATACTACCCAAAAGTGGACAGCTGCAGCACTGCAGCCCCTTTCTGGTACATCCTGAAGGGCAGTGGTGAGGGAAAATCCTCCCAGTGTGGCAGGATTGTTGTGCATCTGGTTGTTCATTTTTCTTGGAAGGAGAAATGGTTTCAGGTGATTTTGCACACTGATTCATGGGCTGTTGTCAAAAGTTTGGCTGGATGGTGAGGGACTTAGAAAAAACATGATTGGAAAATTGGTGACAAATAGTTCTGGGGAAGAGGCATGTGGATAGACCATTCAAAGTGGGCACAAACCATGAAGATATTTGTGTCCCATGTGAATGCTCACCAGAAGATGACTTCGGCAGAGGAATATTTTAATAATTAAGTAGAAAAGATGACCTGTTCTGTGGATTCCAGTTGGCTTCTTTCCCCAGCCACTCCTGTCATTGCCCAATGGGTTCATGAACAAAGTGGCCATGGTGGCAGGACGGAGGTAATGCATGGGCTCAGCAACAAGGACTTCCACTCACCAAAGCCAATCTGGGTACAGCCACTGCTGAGTGTACAATCAGCCAGGAGGAAAGACCCACACTCAGTCCCCAATATGGCACCATTCCCTGAAGTAAACAGCCTGCTACCTGGTGGCAGGTTGATTACATTGGACCACTGTCATCATGGAAGGGGCAGCAGTTTGTTCTAACTGGAATAGACACATATTCCATATATGGGTTTACCTTTCCTGCATGCACTGCTTCTGCCAAAACTACTATCTGTGGACTTACAGAATACCCTAGCTATCGTCCTGGTATTCCACACAGCATTGCTTCTGATCAAGGAACACACTTCACAGCAATACATGTGCAGGAATGGGCAAATGCTCATTCACTGGTCTTACCAAGTTCCCTATAATCCTGAAGCAGCTGGATTGATATAAAAATGGAATTATGACACCAACTAGGTGGCAATACCTACTGGGTTAGGGCAATGTTGTTCTGGAGGCTGCGTATGCTCCAAATCAGTGTGGTGCTTTTTCTCCCATAGCCAGGATTCATGGGTCCAGGAATCAAGGGGTGGAGATGGGTGTGACACCTAATGATCCACTAGAATAATTTTTGCTTCCTGTCCCTGCAAACTTAATCTCTGCTGTCCTAAAGGTCTTAGTTCCAAAAGGAGGAATACTTCTACCAGGAGACATGAGTCCATTGAACTGGAAGTTAAGACTGCCACCTGGCCACTTTGGGCCCCTCACACCTCTGAATCAACAGGCAAAGGGAATTACTGTACTAGCTGGGGATATTATTCCTGACTATCAAGAGGAAATGGGACTGAAACTACACAATAGAGGTTTGCATGGAATACAGGAGATCCCCTAGGGCATCTCTTTTTTTTTTTTTTTCCTACCGGGAGGTCCCAGAAATCAAACCCAGGTCCCTCCATATGGGAGACAGACACCCAAACATTTGAGCCACATCCGCCCCCCGCCCCGCCAGGGCATCTCTTAGCACTACCATGCCCTGTGATTAAAGTCAATGGAAAACTGCAACAACCCAATCCATGCAGGGCTACCAATGGCCCAGAAACTTCAGGAATGAAGGTTTAGGTCCCCCTTACCAAGCAAAGAACCATGGCCAGATGAAGTGCTTGCTGAGGGTAAAGGGAACATGGAATGGGTAGTGGAAGAAGGTAGTGATTAATACAAACTATGACCACATGACCAGTTACATAAACGAAGGCTGTAATGGTTATAAATATTTCTTCCTTATTTTGTTATGAGTATGTTTGTATATGTACATAAAGAAAATATCTTTTTCTTCCCTATCTTATCCCCTTATCACATGACATAAGTTGTTGTAGTTTTATGTCATAATATTTAAATTATAGGAGATCAAGTTTAAGAGTAATAATTACCCAAAGACTTGTACCCTATTCTGAAGAGATTTAGTTTTATATAGGACAGTTGAGTATTTTTTTCCGAGCTCAGACAAGATCAGGGTGGTATGGCCATAGACGGACAGTTGAGTATTGTTGGGTAAAAAATATATCTGTTATTGTTTTCATTTAGAGATTAAGTATGGTTTAAGATGATGTGTATGGCTGCCAGTTGACAAGGGGTGGACTGTTACAGCTAGGCTTATGTGTCAATTTGGCCACATAATGGTGCCTGGTTGTTTGGTCAAGCAAGCACTGGCCTAATTGTTACTGTAAGGACATTTCATAGACTTAAATCATTTGTAAGTTGATTGCATCTATGCCTAATTACATCTACAACCAACTGAGGAGATTGCCTTCAGCAATGAGAGATGTCTCATCCAATCAGTTGAAGGCCTTAAAAGAAGGGATGATTTCAGCAGTCAGAAGACAGAGAACTTTTATCTTTACTTCAGCCAGCCAGCTCATCCTGGGGAATTCATCAAGGACCTTCATCTGTGGTCCTGGGCTGCAGTCTGCCCTACAGATTTTGGACTTGTGCATCCCCCACAGTCACAAAAGACAATCTTATAAAATCTCATAATATTTAAAAGAAATATCCTGTCAGTTCTGTTTCTCCCAGACAACCCTGACTAATACATACCCCAAGCATATTATAGTGAAAATGTCAAAATTTAATGACAAAAAGAGAATTTTGAAAGCACAAGAGAGAAGCAACTTGTCATATTCAAGGGACCCCAATAACATTAACATCATATTTCTCATCAGAAGCCATGGAGTCCAGAAGACTGTGGAATGACATATTTAAACTCCTTAAAGAAAAAAACTGTCAACCAAGATTTCCCTATCTGGCAAAATTATCCTTTAAAAATAAAGGAGAATTATACATATGATGGAATACTATGCTGCAATAAAAAGAAATGAGATTGGGACACATATGATAATATGGATGAATCTTGAAGACATTATGCTAAGTGAAGTAAGCCAGATACAGAAGGACAAATATTGCATGGTCTCATTAATATGAATTAAATACAAAGAATAAACGCATGGAGTTAAATCTAGAATATAGGGTATTAGGAGATAAGAGGAGGGTTGAGAAGAACTACTGATGCTTAATGTATGTAGAAGTTTTAATTAACTTGACTGCAAAAGTATGGAAATGGATAGAGTTGATGGTAACACATAGTGAGTAGCAGCTGGTTTATAAATGGGATTGTGGCTGAAAAGCATAGTCTAGGGATGTAAATGTCAATTGAAAGAAAGCTAGAGAATAATCTAGGGACTGAATAACACAGTGAACCCAGAGGTGGATGAGAATTGTGGTTGATGGTACAGATGCAAGAGTGTCCTTTTGTGAGCTAGAGTGGATGTATGTCACTATTGCAGGGTGGTGGGAATGTGGAGAAGCATGGGAAAAATACAATTGGTGTGACCTATAGAGTGTGATTATTAGCAATACTGTAATATTCTTGCATCAAGGCCAGAGATGTACTATGTTGATAAGGGGGGGCAGGGGGGATGGAAAAAGTGTGCCAAATGTTCGCTATGGACCATGGTTGGTGGTAGTAGTCTATGAGATAATATCATCAATCTGTAACAAATATTCCACCACAGTGTGATGTGTTGGTGAAGGGGTGTTGTATGGGAATTCTACACATGTGCATGATTGTTTTGTAAGTTCACAACCTCTGTAATAAAAATATATTTAAAAAAATAATAGGATGGGTTTGGGGGAAAATATATCAAATGTAAGATATGGACCATAGTTAGTACTAACATTTTGATGATGCTCTTGCAGAGTTTGTAACAAATGTTTCACAACAATGCAAGGTGTTGGTGGAGGGGTGATGTATGGGACCCCTGTATGATGTTATGCATGTTTATTTTGTAAGTTCACAACTTTTACTATACACTTATTGTTTATGTATGTTCATGTATGAATGATATACTTCAGTAAAAAATATATTTTAAAAAGTAAAGGAGAATTTAAGACATTTACAGAAAAACAAAAGCTGAAAGAGTTCATCACCAAAGGATGAGCCCTAACAAGAAGTGTTAAAGGGAGACCTTCAGGCTAAAATAAAAGGACACAAAAGTAACTAAGCTATAAGAAGAAATAAAGAACATTGGTAAAGGTAACTACATAGGTAAATGTAAAATCCTGTATTATCGAACTTTTGGTTTGTAACTCCCACCCCATATGACTTAACTGCTACCCCCCATGACTTATTAGGCAAATGTGTAAAACAATATTTAAAATCTACATTACTGGGCATACAATGTATAAAGATGTAATCCGAGAAAATAACAATAGAAAGGAGGAGACATGCAAAGACAAAGGAATAGAGAATTCATATACTACTAAAACTAGGTTGGTATTAGTTGAACTAGGCTGTTATTAGTTTAAGGAGCTAACTATAATTACAAAGGTGATCACTAAGAAAATAAATAAAAATATAAGAAAGGAAAAAAGGGTATCAAAAAGTAACTAAATGCAAAAAAAAAAAAAAGGCAGTAAAGGAGTAACTGGAGAACAAAAAACAATAGCTAAATGGCAGAAGTAAATTCTTCCTTCTTCTCAGTTACTACCTTACATGTCAATGAAATAAGCTCCCCTATTAAAAGGCAGAGATTGGTAGATTGGATGTAAAAGCATGATCCATCTATATGTTGTCTACAAGAGACTCACTTTAGATACAAAGACAAAATGAGATTGAAAGTAAAAGGGTGGAAAAAGATATTCCATGCAAACAGTAATCCAGAGAGAGCAGAGTGGCTATATTATTGTCAGAAAAAATACATTTTAAGTCAAAAACAGATGACAAGACACAAAGAGGGCTTTTATATATTGATAAAAGGTTCATTCCAGCAAGAAGATATAATGATTATAAACATACAGGCACATCACAACAAAGCCCCAAAATATATTAAGAAAATTGACAGAAATGAAGGAGAAATAGATAGTTCAACAATAATAGTTGAAAACTTCAAAGCAACACTTTGAATAATTGATAAAACATCTAAACCAGAGATTAATAAAGAAATGGAGGCCTAATGGACATGTATAGAACACTCCACCCAACATTCTTCTCAAGTACACACAGATCGTTTTCTAAGATAAACCATATATTAGGCTACAAAAATTTTTATTAAATTTTAAAATATTGAAATCATACAAAGTATCTTCTTGGACCATGATGGAATAAAGGTACAAATAAATAGCAGAAGGAAATGTGAAAAATAAACACAACTTACCAAAATCTATTGGGGTGAAGGCAGTGCTTACAGGGAAATTTATAGCTCTAAATGCCTATATTAAAAAAAAAAAATCACAAATCAATAGCCTAAGTTCAAAATGATAAAGACAAACTGAACTCAAAGTTAGTAGAAGTAAGGAAATAATAAAGTGCAGAGCAGAGATAAATGAAATAGAGAACAGAAAAACAATAGAGAGAATCAAGAAAACTGGAACCTGGTTTTTTGGGTTTTTTTTTAAAGATCAATGAAATAAAAAATCCTGTAGCCAGACTAACAAAGAAAAAGAGA
>JAQZBX010012486.1:27870-41231 GCA_029593785.1 Cabassous unicinctus
CAGCATTACCCTGTTATCAAAGCCAGACAAAAACAGCACAAGAAAAGAAAATTACAGACCAATATTCCTTATGAATATAGATGCAAAAATCCTCAACAAAATACTGGCAAACAAAACCCAAGAGTATATTAAAAGGGATTATGCACCATGACCAAGTGGGATTTATTCAAGGAATGCAAGGATAATTCAACATAAGAAAATTAATCAATGTAATACATCCCATTAATAGAATGAAGGAAATAATACATGACCATCTCAACTGATTCAGAAAAGGCATTTGACAAAATACAGCCATGATTCATGATAAAAACTCTCAGCCAACTAGGAATAGAAAGGAACTTTCTCAATATGATAAAAGGTATTTATAAAAATTTTGAAAAAACCCACATAAAATATCATACTCAATGGTGAAAAGCTGAAAGCTTTCTCACCAAGTTCAGAAACAAGAGACGGATGCCCACTGTCAGCACTATTATTAGTCAATATTGTACTAGAAGTTCTAGCCAGAGCAATCAGGCAAGAGTAAAAGGCATTCAAATTGGAAAGGAAGAAGTAAAACTATCCATATTCACAGAAGACATGATCCTATATATAGAACGTCTCAAAGCAGCCACAAGAAAGCTATTATAACTAGTAAAAAACTGAGCAAAGTTACAGAATACAAGATAAACAGATCAAAATCAGTTGGGTTTCTGTACACCATGATGAACAATCTGAAAAGAAAAGAAAATAATTCCATTGAAAACAGCATGTAAAAGAATAAATGACCCAGGAATAAATTTAGTCAAAGAAGTTAAAGACTTGTACACTGAAAATAATAAAACATTGCTGAAAGAAAGAAAGCCAAAATAAATGGAAAGACATCCTGTGTTCATGGATTGGAATACTTAATATTATGAAGATGTCAATACTTTCTGAAGTAATCTACAAATTCATTGCAATTCCTATAAAAACTCCAGCAGCCTTTTTTGTGGAAATGGAAAAGCTGATCTTACATTCATATGGAAGTACTAAGGGCTACAAATAGCCAAAACAATCTTGAAAAGGAACAAAGTTGGGGGACTTGCAGCTCCTGATTTCAAAACTTACTACAAAGCTACAGTAATTCAAATAGTGTGGTACTGGCATAAGAACAGTGGAATAGACTTGAGAGTTCAGAGATAAATCTACACCTCTATGGCCAGCTGAGTTTTGACAGTTGATTTTGGTTTTTGAGGTTCAGAAATCATTTTTTACTTACAAACATTTATCTGACCAAAATTCAACATAGCTTTTATGGCACACATAATAATTATTTTGTTTTTAAGATAACATATCATTCAAACTGTATATAATTCAGTAAGGCTTTTTTTTTTTTTTACAACAAACGAAGTCCATTCAATGGGGGAAAGAATAGTCTCTTTAACAAATGGTGCTGGGAAAACTAGAAATCCATGTGCAAAAGAATGAATGTGTACCCCTATACCTCATCATATGCAAAAATTAATTAAAAATGGATTGATGATCTAAATACAAGAACTAATACTATAAAATTCCTACAAGAAAACATAGGGAAATACCTTCAGGACCTTGTAGCAGTTAATGGATTTTCAGATTTTACACCAAAACCACAAACAGCAAAAGAAAAAACAGATGAAATGAACTTCATCAAAATTTAAAACTTTTTGTGCAAACTACATTATCAAAAAAGTGAAAAGACAATCTACAGAATGGAGAAAATATTTAGAAACCATATATCTGACAAAGATTTAATAACCCAAATATATAAATAACTCCTACAACTCAACAACAAAAAGATAAACAACCCAATAAAAAAATGGGCCAAGGCTTTGAAAAGACATTTCTCCAAAGAAGATATTCAAACGGCCAATAAACATATGAAAAGATACTCAATATCATTAGCCATTTGAGAAATGCAAATTAAAACTACATTGAGATATCACTTCACACCCACTAGAATAACTATTAAAAAAAAACAAACATAAAATAATGTGTCGGTGAGGATGTGGAGAAATAGGAAACCTGGGAGGTTGTTGGTGGGAAAGCAACAGCTCTGGAAAACAGTTTGGCATTCCTAAGAAACTTAAGAAGGAATACCATATGACCCAGTAATTCTACTCCTAGATATATACCCGAAGGAATTGAAAGCAAGAACTAAAACAGATATTTTTAACACTGATGTTTATAGCAGCATTATTCACAATTGCCAAAACATGGAAGGAACTCAAATGTCCAACAGATGAATGGATAAACACAATGTGGTATTTATATACAATGGTTATTCAACCATAAGAAGAAGCAAATAAAAATCATGGGATACCATTTCACACCCACTAGAATGGCTACTATTAAAAAAAAAATGGAAAATTACAAGTGTTGAAGAAGATGGCCCAGCAATCCCACTCCTAGGTATACGCCCCCAAAGAATTGACAGCAGGGACTCAAACAAATATTTGAACACTGAGGTGCATAACACCTTATTCACAATTGTTAAAAGGTGAAGATATCGTAAGTGTCCATCAACAAATGAATGGGTAAACAAAATGTGGTATTTACATACAATGAAATATTATTCAGCCATAAAAAGAACAAACATTTGATAATGTGACAACAGGGATGAACCTTGAAGACATCATGTTGAGTGAAATAAGCCAGACACTACAGGACAAATATTATATGATCTCACTGACATGAAATAATTAGAATAAACAAATTCATATAGTCAGAAACTAGAATATATGTTACCAGGGGCCAGGGTGAGGGTAGGGAATGGGAAATTAATGCTTAAATTGTACAGAGTTTTTCTTTGGGGTAATGGAAAAATTTTGATAATGGATGATAGTGATGGTAGCACAACATTGTGAATATAATTAACAGCACTGAATTACTGTATATATTTGAGTGTTGTTAAAAGGGGATGTTAGGTTGTTTATATGTTACTAGAATAAGTTTTTGTTTTTTTTTAAGTACTGGTGTGCCGGGGATTGAACCTGGGACCTTATATGTGGGAAGCCAGCACTCAACCATTGAGCCACATCTGCTCCCTTGATTTGGTCTTTTTGTTTGTTTCCTTGTTATTTGCTAGAATAAGACTTTTTTAAAAAAACATAGGACTGTACAACACAGTGAACCCTATTGTAAATGATGGACTATAGTTAATAGTACAATTCTTAAAATGTTCTTTCAGAAATTATAATAAATGTACCACACTAATGCAAGTCGTTAATAATTAGGGTTAATAATTAGAGTGGTATATGGGAACTCTGTATTTTATGCATGTTTTTTTTGTAAATCTAATTCTCTAATTTAAAAAAGTGAAGTGCTGATATATGATAAAACAGGGACGAACTTTAAAGACATCAAATTGAGTGCAATAAGCTGACACAAAAGGAAAAGTATTGTATGATTTCTCTTATATGAAATACTTAGAATAAGCAAATTTATAGAGATAGAAAGCAGAATAGTGGTTTACAAGGGTAGAGGACTGGCAGAATGGGTAATTGTTGCTCAGTGGGTATGAGTTTCAGTTAGGATGGTGAAAATAGCCTGGAAATAGATAGTGGTGAAAGTTGCACATTATTGTCAATGTACTTAATGTCACAAAATTGTCCACTTAAAATGGTTAAAATCATTTTTATGTTATGTATACTTTACCACAATTAAATAAAAAATTTAAAAAGATAAATCATATGTGAATCATAAAGTAAGTCACAATAAATTGTAAAGGAGTGAAATAATTAAAAACTATGTTGTATATAAAAGAATTAAACTATATATCAATAACAGAAAGATATCTGAAAAGTCCCAAAAAGTGGAAATCAAACAGGACATTTCTAAAAAGCCCATGGGTCAAAGAAGTCACAAAATAAGTTAGAAAATATTTTGAACTGAATGAAAATGAAAACACAAAATATCAAAATTTGTGGGACACAGCTAAAGTGGTGTTAAAGGGAAATTAATAACATTAAATGAAAATATTAGAAATGAAAAAAGGTTCAAATCAATGATCTAAGCTTCTACCTTAAGAAGCTAGAAAAAGAGAAATTTAGCCCCAAAGAAGGAGGCAATAATGAAGATGAAGCAAAATTCAATAAAGTAGAAAACTGAAAAACAATAGAGAAAAAAAAACAAAAACAAAACAAGAACTGGTTCTTTAAATGGAGTAATAAAATTGGTAAACCTCTAGCAGATTGGACAAAAGAAAGAAAAAAAAAAGAGGAGAAACAAATTATAATATCAAGAATGAAAAGGGGGACCTGATTAGAGTTCCTACAGACATTAGAAAAAATAAGGGAATACTCTGAACAACTTTGTGCTAATAAATTTGACAACTTAGATAACATAGAAAAAATCCTTGAGAGATACAAACTATCAAACCTCACTCAAAAAGAAATAGATAACCTGAATACCTGTGTCTATTTCATAATTAAATTTGTAATTAAAAACCTTCCAACAAGAAAACTCCAAGCTCAGATGACTTCGGTGGTAAATTCTACCAAATATTTAAGGAAGAAATAACATTTCTACACAAACTTTTCCAGAAAATAGAAGAGGGAACAAAACTTCCATAATTTTATGAAGCCAGTATTACTGATACCAAAATCAAAGATATTACAAGAATAGAAACCTATTGACTGATATTTATAGTGAACACAGATGTAAACCTCCTTAACAGAATATTATCCGATCAACTCCAACAATATACAAAAGGGATAATAAATTATGACCAAGAAGGGTTTATTCCAGGAATGCAAGATTGGTTTAACATCTGAAAAATCATCAATGTAGAGATTTGTGGGAAGATGGTAGGTAGCTCTAGGAATGAGCTCCTCCACCAGAACAAGTGTCTGAGACAACTATTTAAAAACTCATGACAGGAAGTGGGTGTGGCTCAATCGATAGAGCCCCCGTTTACCATGGGTGAGGCCCCGGGTTCGCTTCCCAGGGCCTCCTTGTGAGAGCAGGCCGACCCACGCGGCGCGGTGGGCTGATGCAGCGGGACCTCACAGCAAGGGGGAGATAAGCAGACACAGAAAAAAACACACAGCAAAATGGACACAGCAAACACAAGCAGCAAGGGGGGGATAAATAAATAAATAAATAAATAAATAAAAATAAAATCTCATGAGTCCAGCAGAACACTGTGCAGCATCCAGAGAAGAGTGGGAGAAAGAGGCTGGTAAATTGAGGTAAAACCCAGTAAAGTGTACTCTTCACATAGCAGCTACCATCACCCATCCCCTACCCTCACAGTAGGCAGCAGTGGGGTCTAGCTCCTGGTGCAGCTTGCTGGTGCCAGAGGGGGACATAAAAACCTAGTTCCCCAAGATCTTGTCAGGGGGAGACATGAGTTGCCCAATTACTGATCACTGCTTTTTATTTATTCAAAAATTATTAGAGAATTTGTGAGCTTACAAAAAAATCATGATGACATGCAGAATTCTCATACATCATCCCACCACTAATACCTTGCATTGTTCTTTCAGCATTTGAAACAAATGATCCACATCATCATCAAAATATTACTGCAAACTATGGTCCAAAGCTTACATTTGGTATATTTTTTCCATAAACCACCCTATAATTAACACCATGTATTCATATTATACATTTGTCATAGTTCATGAGAGAATGTTCTCATATTTGTACTGTTAACCACAGTCCATCACCTACCACATGGTTCACTGTGTTATACAGTCCCATGCCAGAGATTGCCAGATCATATGGCAGTTCTATATTTAGCTTCCTGAGGAACTGCCAAACTATCTACCACAGAAGCTGCGCCATTTTACATTTCCACCAACAGCGAAGGAGTGTTACTATTTCTTCACATCCTCTCCAGTAGTTTTCTGTTTTTTAAATAATGGCCATTCTATAAGGTGATATCTCATTGTAGCTTTGATTTTCATTTCCCTATTAGCTAGGGATATTGAACGTCTCTTCGTGTGCTTTTTAGCCATTTGTATTTTTTCTTTGGATAAATGTCTATTCAAGTCTTTTGCCCATTTTTTAAATTGGATTGCTTGCCCTTTATTGTTGAGTTGTATGATCTCTTAATATAACATGGAAATCAAACCCTTATCAGGTATGTGGTTTCCAAATATTTTCTCCTATTGAGTAGGCTGACTTTTCACCTTCTTGACAAAGTCCTTTGAAGCACAAAAGTGTTTAATTTTCATAAGGTCCCATTTATCCATTTATTCTTTCATTTCTCATGCTTTGGGTATAAGGTTTAAGAAACCACCACCTACCATCAGATCCTGAAGATGTTTTCCTACATTTTCTTCTACGGTTTTATGGTTCTAGATTTTATATTATGTCTCTGATCCATTTTGAGTTCATTTTTGTATAAGGTGTGCGATATGGGTCTTCTTTCTTTCTTTTGGATATGGATATCCAGTTCTCCCAGCACCATTTGTTGAATAGACTTTTTTTGCCCCAGCTCAGTGAGCTTGACAGCCTTGTCAAAAATCACTTGACCATAGATGTGGGGTTCTATTTCTGAGCACTCAATTTGGTTCCATTGGTCTATATGTCTATCTTTATGCCAGTACCATACTGTTTTTACCACTGTAGCTAGGTAACATGATTTAAAGTCAGGCAGTAAGGGTCCTCCAACTTCACTCTTCTTTTTAAAGATATTTCTGGTTATTTGGGGGCCACTTAACCTTCCAAATAAATTTGTTAATTGACTTTTCCATTTCTGCAAAAAAGGCTGTTGGGATTTTTTATCGGGATGGGTTTTCATTGAATCTGTAAATCAATTTGTGTAGAATTGACATGTTAATGATATCTAGTCTTCCAATCCATGAAAATGGAATGTCCTTCCATTTAGTTATGTCTTCTATGATTTCTTTTAGCAATCTATATTCAGTAGAGAAATGGGTCTGTAAATTTTCTTTTTTTTGTAATATCTTTATCTGGCTTTGGTATTGGGATGATGTTGGCTTCCACAGAATGAGTTTGGTAGCGTTCCTTCCTGTTCAATTTTTTTGGAACAGTATGAACAAGATTGGTATTAAATCTTCTTTGAATGGTTGGTAGAATTCTCCTGTGAAGTCATCTGGCCCTGGGCTTTTCATTTCTGTTTTTTGGGTTTTTTTTTAAAGATTTATTTTTTTATTCCCTCCTCCCTTTGTTGTTTTGCGCTCACTGTCTGCTCTCTGTGTCTGCTTGTCTTCTCTTCTCATCTTCTCTTTAGGAGGCACTGGGAACTGATCCTGAGACCTCTAATGTGGGAGAGAGGCACTCAATTGCTTGAGCCACCTCAGCTCCCTGGTTTGTTGTGTCTCTCATTGTCTCTCCTCTTTGTCTCTTTTCATTGCACCAGCTCTCCACACAGGCCAGCTCTCCATGTGGACCAGCTCGTCTTCACCAGGAGGCCCTGGGAACTGAACCCGGCACCTCCCATGTGGTAGACGGGAGCCCAATCACTTGAGCCACATCCGCTTCCCTCTGGGAGGTTTTTGATGACTGTTTCAATCTCTTCACTTGTGATTGGTTTGTTAAGTTCTCCTCTTTCTTCTGAGGTCAGTGTAGGCTGTTCCTGTTTCTAGGAATTTTCCATTTCATCTACGTTGTCTAGTTTATTGGCATACACTTGTTAATAGTATCCTCTTATGATCTCTTTTATTTCTGCTGGGTCAGTAGTA
Source organism: Cabassous unicinctus (assembly GCA_029593785.1). Classification (NCBI taxonomy): domain Eukaryota; kingdom Metazoa; phylum Chordata; class Mammalia; order Cingulata; family Chlamyphoridae; genus Cabassous; species Cabassous unicinctus. The sequence continues at coordinate 35,523 of JAQZBX010012486.1, forward strand.
ATATCCCCCCTCACATTACTGATTTTATTTACTTGCATCGTCTCTTTTTTCCTTTGTCAGTCTAGTTTGTCAATTTTGTTGATCTTCTCAAAAAAACAACTTTTGGTTTTTGTTAATTCTCTCTATTGCTTTGTTGTTGTTCTCAATTTCATTTGTTTCTGCTATGATCTTTGTTATTTCTTTCCTTCTGCTTGCTCTGGGAATAGTTTGCTGTTCTTTTTCTAGTTCTTCCAGGTGTGTAGTTAGGTCTTTGATTTTAGCTCTTTCTTATTTTTTAATATAAACATTGGGGGCTATAAATTTCCCTCTCAGCACTGCCTTCACTTCATCTCATAAGTTTTTATATGTTGTCTTCTTGTTTTCATTCATCTTGAGATTTTTACTGATTTCTCTTGCAATTTGATTAGCTACTTCAGATCACTGGGGGCCCAGCCCTGAGGGTGGCCTTTGTTCCCACCTGCCCCAGAAAAAGCAGTAGAGGAAACTTAAAGAAGATTCACTTCCTCAGAGCTGTGGAAGTTAGTTGAAGGGCTTCATTTTCTGGGAAGGTGCCAAGTCAAAAGAGTACACCTTTGAGGAGCTATGGAAGAAACTTTGATGCCTTTCCTGGACCCTCCCTCATCTCTTCTCCAGGACAGTTTGGAGCCACTGGTGCTCCTTTTGTGGGTCCTTGGCCTTGTTACAGCTGGGGAAGACTGGCTTGGGAAACCTCTCTAGCATGCCCCTCCCTCAGAATTTGCCCTCCACGCAAAAGCAGCTTGAGACAACAAAAGCAGTATAAGAAACAATTGAGGTAGGTGGTCTGGGACAAAGGCTTAACTGCTTTAAGTCCTTCAGTGGAAAAACTGGGAGAGTTCTGTTTCCTGGGAAGTAGAGGGCATTCAAACTACTGTAAACCGGGGGACTCCTAGGGCCACCGGCAAGCAAAAGCCCATGACAAGACACAGGATCAGAAAAGACAGGGAGGACCCTGCACTGTGCATTCACCTTGGGCTAATCTTCCTCATAAAGGGCTTAATTCTGAAGGAGAGCAACAGCCAATGCAAAGCCAATTTGCAAAGATTGTGAAAGGTGTTTCTTGCTTAGGTTTCCTTGGTTTTGTTAGCACCTGACACTCAAGAAAATCTCTCATATCACTAGCTGGATAAAAATTCAAGATACAGACATCTGAGTAAATAAATCCTAGAATTAACATTTTCAAATATTAAAATGTACAGTGTACAACAGAAGATTATAAGACAAAGAAACAGGAATTAGTGGCCCATCCGAAGGATGAGGACAAAAATTCAGAAAACATCAATGAAGAAGACCAGACTTTGGACATACCGGACAAAGACTTTTTTAAAAAATATCTTCAGTATACTCAAAGAGATGAAGGAAAATACAGAGAAAGAACTAAAGTATATCTGGAAAACAATGAATGAACAATATAAGAAACTCAATAAGAGATGGAAATTTTAAAAAGGAACCAAACAGAACTACTGGAGTTTAAGACCACAATAACTGAAATGAAAATTTCCAGGAAGATTTCAACAGCAGATTGGAGCAGGCAGAAGAAAGAAACAGTGAACTTGAAGAAAAGACAATTGAAATGAGTCATGCTGAGGATCAGAAAGAAAAAAAATATATAAAAAGCTAAAATAGCCCAAGAGACCCCTAGGACATCATCAAGTGTACCAACGTATGCATTACAGGAGTCCCAGCTGGAGAAGAAAGAGAAAAAGTCAGAAAGATATTCAAAAGAATAATGACAGGAAACTTCCCAAACTTAGCAAAAGATGTCAATATGGTCATCCAAGAAGCCCAGAAAATACCAAATAGGATAAAACTGAATATAAATATGCCCTATCACATACTGATCAAACTGTCAAATGCAAAGAACAAGGAGAGAGTTCTGAAAGCTGCAAGATAAATGCAATATGTTTTGTACAAGGAAGTCCCAATTAGAGTAAATGCCATTTTCTCATCATAAACCATGGAGGCAGGAAAGCAGTGGGTTGAAATACTTAGCATGCTTAGAGAAAACATTTGTCAACCAAGAATTTCATATCTGGCAAAAATTTCCTTCAAAAATGATGGAGAAATTATGGCATTCCCAGATAAACAAAAGCTGAGGAGTTCATTACCACTAGGCCTGCCCTACAAGCAATGCTAAAGGGAGTTCTTCAAACTTAAAGGAAAGAACACTAGACAGTGGTACAAAGCATCATAAAGAAATAAAGACCTCTGGTAAAGGTAACCTCTTGGGTAATGATAAATGCCAGTCCTATTGAATTGTATTGTATCTATTAGTATATAACTACACTTCTTACTTTCTACAGGTTCTAAAATGCGAATGCATAAAAAGTAATGATATTAAAAGATGTTAATAATAGGGTGACATTTGAGCAAAATTACAACCAAAGCAAACTATGGACTGTAGGGTATAGTAATATACTACACAAAGTACTACGTATTGTTTGACTCCATCTATACAAACTTAATACAAACAAATTTATAGAGATGGAAATAAAGTAGCAGTTATATATGGCAGGGTAAGGATAGAGGGACTGAGAGGAGACTATTAAGGGGTAGGTTTTTTTCTTCTTGGTGTAATGAAAATGCTCTAATATTGTTTGCAGTTATGAATGCACAACTCTGTGATTATACCAAATGCCACTGGTTGTACACTTTAGATGAGTTTTATGGTTTATGAATACATTTCAATAAAATTGGTTAAAATTCAAAAAAAGAAAAAAGTAATGATAATTATATTACTGTTAACTATATATAGTTAGTAATATTTTAACATTCGTGCATCATTTATAACCACACCAATGTTAAGTGACAAAAATGGCAAGGGGGGAGTATGAGAATGTTACTTTTTTTTTTATTCTTAGAAAAATGTTACATATCACAGAAACAACCAAATTTCCTTGTCAATTATACTGTTTTAATCCAAGGCTTCTATGAAAGTATATGCAGCCAGCTGCAGGCGAAAGCTTCATCTTCAGAAAAAAAAAGAAGAGCTTTACTGAGAAGCAAAGCAAGTATATAAATTGCATCTACCTGTCAATTAACAGAACCCTGGTGTAGCCCTTGGCCAATTTAATGTAATTATGAATTCCAAAAATATAATTGGATCATGCTTGTAAACTGATCTGTTAATCTGGGCATGATTAAATTATGGTTAGGGCATTTGACTGGGCCACGTCAGTAGGGCGTTGAACCCCACCCCTTGGTGGGTGGGGGAATCAAATATAAAAGGCAAGGCAAAGGACAGAGGAAGCAGTTTTTGAGAAGCAGTTTTGATGTTGGAGAGAAGGCCCCAGGAGGAGAGAAGCAAGCCACTCGCCTGATCGTCTACAGCTGACCTTGTGGAGGAAACAGGAGCTAAGCCCAGAGAGAAACGCAGCCCTGGGAAGAGAGGAACCCAAGAAGCTTGAACCCTGGCAAACGTTGGCAGCTGTCTTGCTCCAAGACATGGCAATGGACTTTGGTGAGAGAAGACAATTACACTTTCTGGCCTTGTAACTGTGGACTTCTACCTCAAATAAATACCCTTTATAAAGATCAACCCATTTTTGGTATTTCACATTAGCACCCCTTTGGCTGACTAATACACCTGGTGTAGCAGTTTGGCAGCTTGATATAGTTATGAATTCCAAAAATAGATATCAGATTATGCTTGTAAACTGGTCTGTTCATCTGGGCATGATTAAGTTATGATTAGATATTTGATTGGGCCAGGTCAGTAGGGTGTTGAGCCCTGCCCCTTGGTGGGTGGGGTCTCAAAGAAAAAAGACATGGCAATGGACAGAGAGTTGGAGTGGTTTTGATGTTGGAGATCTGATGAGGAAGGAGAGAAGGCCCCAGGAAAAGAGATGAGCCATTCATCTGACAGTTCACAGCTGGCCTTGTGGAGAGAGGCAATGCCTAGAGAGTCTCATAGTCTAGAGCAGAGCTTGTGGAGGAACCAAGGAGCTGAGCCTGGAGAGAAATGGAGCCCATGGGAAGAGAGGAACCCAAGAAGCCAGGCAAATGTCGGCAGCTGTCTTGCTCCAACACATGGCAACAGACTTTAGTGAAGGAAGAAACTTATGATTTATGGCCTGGTAACTGTAAGCTTCTATCCCAAATAAATACCCTTTATAAAAACCAACCAGGACGGATGTGGCTCAAATGGTTGGGCATCTGTCTCCATATGGAGAGACCTGGGTTTGATCCCTGGGACCTCCTGGTAAAAAGCAAACAAACAAACAAAAAAAACCAACCAATTTCTGGTATTTTGCAACAGCACCCCTTTGGCTGACTAATACAGAATTTGGTACTGGGAATGGGGAAGTGCTTTTGCAATTACCAAAATGTTGGAATGGTTTTATAAATGGGTAAGGGGTATTTTTTAGAGGAATTGTGAAATGCTTGATGGAAAAGGCCTAGATCGCTTTGAAGAGACTGTTGATAGCAATATGGATGCTAAAGAGACTTTTTATGATGCCTTAGAAGTAAATGATGAAACTATTATTGGAAATTGAAGGAAAGGTGATCCATGTTTTAAACTTGCAGAGAACTTAGCAAGATTAACTCCTGGTGTTTTATGGAAGACAGAATTTGAAAATGGCAAACCTGGTAAAAAAGATAAGAAGGTAAAGGGGGGACATAGTTAAGTGTCTCAACAGGCAGGGCCTTTTGAACATCTTGAATGTTATATAGCCACATATTTCTGTGGGATATAAATGTGTCTTTCTTGCCATAGGTATGTTTTCTGGATAGATAGAGGCCCTCACAGTAGCTAACAAAATTTCAAACTTCCCTTCCGGGTAAGTCCTGCTACTTTCTCAAATTAGATGGCAAAAATCTCTGTATTATATAACCCTTGCCTAATAAAAGAAAACAGGCTAATAAGCCAAGCTCTTGATCTTAATACTTGCGCTTATGAAATTTATTACTGTAATAATGTAATTAAGCCTAAGCTTAATTAATGCCTAAGAGTTGCCTCCTGAAAATCTCCTTGTTACTCAAGTGTGACCTCTCTCTAGACCAAACTCTGCAAATAATCTCACTACCTTCCCCCTAACATCAGGAATGACTCCCAGAAATGAGCCTCTCTGGCACCAAGGGATTGTTACCAAGTATTAATCAGTGAAGTATCTGGAGAAAGACCTTCACCAAAAGGAGAAATATTAAATAAAATAGTTTTTATGGCTAAGAGATTTCAAAGTGAGTTGGGAGGTCATTCCAGAGGTTACGCTTATGAAGTTGTCAGCCAGACTTCACAAACTGCAGCAGTAAATAAAGCCTCAAACAAAAGTGCTTCTGAGGACCCAAAGGGACATCCAGACACCACAGGCAAGCTACACAGCCTCATGAAATCAACAACCCCTTGGCAGCCTCTGTTTGGGAATATATGAAAACCTATTTCTCCAATATAACATAGTTGTTCACTTATAAATCCCCTAATCATGATTCTTCTACTTCTTTTATTTCAACCTATAATTTTCAATTTACCTTTTAGGTATATTTCTCAGAGACTTAAAGCCTTTGGATGGTTCCTATGCCAGTAGAGGTCTGTAACCCAGCAGATATGCAGCCAACTCCTAACCTCCTGTACATTGGGCTTGCCCTGGACAACTAACAAAATGATGACGATGGGCCAGCCCCAGTCCAAAAGGAAGGAGTATCTTCAACTGCAAACAAGACAATTCCATTCCTCTGCCCCATAATATCTAC
>JAQZBX010012487.1:0-30197 GCA_029593785.1 Cabassous unicinctus
AGCGAACCCGGGGCCTCTCATATGGTAAACGGGTGCGCTATCCATTACGCCACACCCGCTTCCTGCCGTGAGGTTGCTGCATCAGCCCACCGCACCGCTCAGGCCGGCGTGCCCTCACAAGGAGGCCTCGGGACGCGAACCCGGGCCTCCCATATGGTAAACGGGGGCTCTATCCACTGAGCCACACCCGCTTCCCAGGGTGGGTCTTAATCCTCTTCCTGGAATCCTTTATAAACAGAGGAATAAAACACCACAGACACAGGAAAAATCTGCAGAGACAGAGAGGAACCCAGAAGCTGAGAGAGAAGATCCTGGGAGCCAGAAGCTGAAATTAATGGAACACAGAAGCTGAGAGGAAGCTACTTTAGCCAGAAACCGAAAGCCTGGAGGAGAGGGGAGAGACTAGCAGATGCCCCCATGTGCCTGATCTCCCACAGCTGCAGCTCTGGGAGAAAGGATCTCCTGATGATGTCTTCATTTGGACACCTTCACAGCTTCAGAACTGTAAGCTTCCTACCCTACTCCCATTCCAGATGGCTCCCTCATCTGTTTGCTCATTGTTTTTGCTCGTTGTCTGTTTGTTGTTTTGTTTTTCTTTAGGAGGCACTAGGAACCGAACCCAGGACCTCCCATGTGGTCCACTGCTTGAGCCACATCCACTTCTGTACTATAAGCTTTTAACCTAATAAATTCCCACTGTTAAAGCCAAGCTGTTTCTGATACATTGCTTCCAGCAGCTTTTAGCAAACTAAAACACAGAGACACAGAAATGACAGCATTCTTCAGCTTCTTGTGTCTTTTAATGTTTTTAGAACTATAATTATCTTTAAAACGGCATATTCTTGTGGTATATTGGTTGTGGTAAATTTTTTAATTTATTCAGTGTAAATATTCAAAATACACCATTAACGTTGTCACCTTATTTTGCCATGTGTTTATATTTAAATAAACCAAGAACCTCAAAAATTGGAAGTTACTGGAGCTTCTCTTAACCTCTGAGAAGCTCTGCTTTGGACAAATGATTTTTGTTTCTTTGTGCATTACTAATCTCTTTTCAAGAAAAGCAGAAACATGGTTCAAATATTTGGGGTAGGGGTGGGAAGCTTCACCAAACCAAGTAAAAGCTAATGAGGTACTTAAATCCTAGAGGAGAGCAGCTTGTGCATTCCTGCCCAAAGTTCCTCTTAGCTTTCCAGCTGTTGCACCAACATCTTGGCTTAGCACATTGGGTCCATCAGGCTGCTGACCACTGTCCAGCTCACTGTCCTTCTGCTCTTCCACCCAGAGCCTTTGCTTTAACCATATCACAAAAAATTCAATAGCCTGTTGAACACCTTCACACACACTGTTTCTCCTACCTGAACTCCCCCACAACAACTTATTTATTACAGAAACTTATCCATCCTTTATAAATCAGCCTGCATCTTACACCTCTGGGCTCAGGCAGATTCCTGGGAATATTTCTACCAATTATCAAGCCATATTACTATTTTTGCTTCACCTGTCACCCTCACTAGACTGTGAGGTTCTTGAGGGTAAGACCATATTTTATTCATTATTTTAAATCCATTTGTAGCACAATGCACAGCACATTGGAAAATCAATAACGAACAAATATGTAAAGGTGTGGGCCACAATCCTGTTATAAATGCAGAATCCTGGGCCCTACCCCAGACCTATTGAATTAAAATCTACATTCTAACAAAATCTCCACGGGATTCAGCTGCATATTAAAATGTGAGAAGCCCTGATCCAGTTTACCATGATATCTCACTTCTGTAAACACCTGGAACATTGACTATCCATGGCTCTGGGTTTGGTAACTATCAATCTACCTGTTTTGCACTGTGGCTTGACACGTTTCATTATGTGTCTATGTGCTTATACATGCTCACACAGTTGCATCTTTGCCTCCTTCCCTAGAAAGCCATACAGGGACTCTTGACATTACCTCACTACTCCTTTTGCCACCCAGTGCCTGGCAATACCCAAAGTAGGTACTTGGTACAAATTTGTGCAAAAATCCAAGGGGCACTGGAGAAAACATGCTCTGTAAAACTATGTTATGCATGTCTCTAAAGCAGAGCAGCCAATATCATACCAACTCTGCAGCTATTGGGAAGGAGATAAGGTGAATAACCAATATTTATCAGCATCAAGTCAAATATGAATTTTTAGTAACCACTATTGAAAGCTCCCACCGACTTGGTCCCCAGCTTCCACCACCGTCCTTGAAGGGATATCTGGCAGTCCATTAGGACCAGATATCTTGATTCACATTCTATATGTAACTTCCCTTTATCTTTTTATGCCTAGAGAGTTAGTACTTTTGATTACTGCTCTGAACAACTCATATTCTTCCTTTGGACACTCAGGAAATACTTGGCTGCCTCATTTCATCCCACATTCCCTTAGTTTTTCATAATTTGCAATTCAATGGTTTCAAGCATTAATGCTAAATAAAGACAACTTTTAGTTTATTGTTCACTGCATTGTGTAGCACATATATGTGTCTGCTGACTGATGAGTGGTAAGAGAAAAAAGCTAAATGAAGTAGGCAATATTTTTACATCCCTGGGAAAATATACTATTGGAAGATAAAATCTGCTACCAAAGCAATGGGCCAGGGAGGTGTTGGAGGAGAGTGATGCATAAAGGAAAAGAACATGAGCTTTTATTGGGATTCTACTTGGGCAAAGTGCTCTACTAGTCACTTACATACATTAACCATGTCAACCCAAGGAGTAGGAATTATGACCCCAGGTTTCCCAATGAGGAAACCAATTCTCCTAGGCTTTTTCACTTCCATACAGCTAGTCATGGAGCTGGATTATGCACCACTTCTTTTTATAAACTAGCTAAAGATAGCATTTTATTCATCTTTCCTTCCTTCCTTCTCCTTCTTCCTCCTTCTCCTTCTTCTCATGGTACTGTATACTTTATCATGCTGTGGGCTCACCCATCAGTGGGGAAAGTGGCCAGAAGATTCTAAGGTATTAGCATGTTATCTTTCCCTAAGGAATCTGTGGCTCAAGCTACAAAGTACAGATTGCCAGTAGATGAAACCCAGGAGATTATTTGGTTCCTAGACACTAATCTGTACACTTTGCCAATCTGTACAGTTCTAGATACAGTCCCCTTAATTCACTGCAAAATCAGTGGTGCCTGTCCTGCATTTTCACTTTGCCATCCAGCTACACTCCTGCAGCCAGGATTCTAGCCCCAGTGAGAGCACCCTTCCAAAGCACCATGGGACAATCTACACATGTCTAGTGCAGGGAAACCCAGCCTGGTGGCCTTGCCTGCTAAGTGAGGCAGTCTTCATCTGGCAGCAGACTTGCATTTGATGAAGATGATCTACACAAAGTGAGAAGGTACTGTAGCCCGAGGCATAGGTTTGCACAACTTTGAATTTGGCACAGTAACATTGTCTTACTCTGGGAGCATTCTCTAGGAAAAATCCTGTCTAAATGTGCCCTGTTATTAGATATGGAAAAGAAGGAAAACATTTACATTGAAGTATTAGGAAGCCTTCAGACCTGGAAAGAGCAGGTAGCAAATGCCAAGAGGAACAGCAAACATCCCCCCTAACCTACTTACTCCAGAGTCCTTTGTCATCATTGGAGCACCATGATGGGAGGCAGCCAGCATACCCGTGCTTTAGCCTGTAGGAACACAAAAGGTCATTTCTCCCTGGATTTCACATCACCAGAGATGATGGAGTAACCATTCAGAGTCACTCCGTTCAAATCCTGCAGCTCTGTTACATCATCCTGGTGAGAACGGGAGCCTCTTACCATCATTCCAAAGCTTTGGATTCTGATGGGGGAGGGCCTGGGTTTAAACCCAACTCTTCAACTAACCAGCTTTATGTAGAACCCTGAGCGAGTTACATAACTTTTCTGTTGACATTTGCATTATTATTGCCATTTGTAATAAAAGAGCCTGGACAGGATCATAGATGCTTTGATATTCTCTGAGAATGCTCCTCTGTTCTAATATATGAAAGAAGAGCAAACTATGGACCATGTGCCAAATCCAGCCAATTTCTGTTTTTGTAAATAAAGTTTTATTGGAAAACATACATGCTCATTTGTTTACATATATTCTATGGCTGTTTTTGCACTACGTTGGCAGAGTTGAGTAGCTGCCTAAAAGTGACTGTATGGCCTGCAAAGCCTAAAATATTTACTATCTGGCCCTATACAGAAAAAATTTGTCAATACCTTAAAGATGAAGGATGCTCTATAATAAGATTAACATTAAGACACAAGTTAATTCTGTGGACAAAGATTTGACATTGTTTAGAAAAGGCCTAGACATAGGTGTCAAAAGACTGGGATTCAAGTTTCATCCCTGCCCTTCCCTCACTGGATAATGTATGGCAAATCATTGCAACCTAGGCTTCAATTTCTTGATTATAAATTAGAGATAAGAATACCCAGATTGCATATTGTTAGTGAGGATTAAACAATTTACATTCAAGCCCTGTATACATATGTATTTAAGTCCTATAAGCACTAACTAATTAACTCATTCATTCATTCATGATGCTTGCTACAGTTTATTTATAATATATCATATTTGAATTGTGAACACATACACTATAGGAAAGTGCCTTATACTTTATAATTCTACCGTTAGAATATAAAGTTGTACATCTATCAGTATTTAATTGGTTATTTGCTTTTATTCAAACAGTAGATAAGCTCAGTTCTTCAAAAGAAGTACATTCACAGAGTTAGACAACTTGTCTGGTGAATGTGACACACAGATATGCCCACTGGATGATTTGAGCCTTTGTGCATTTAGAAAACCAAGTTCAACCAAGCAAAATGGTGCTCTGTAAGATAAACTCACAGACCAAATACAAATACCAATGAATCCAGCATGGACTTGTAAAACCCAAAATAATACCATCAAATATTTTTCTGATTTTTTTTTTTACTTTGGTTTTGTGTACTTTTGTTTTTGTTTTGTTTTTTTCAAATTTAATAGCATTAATTCCTGATAAATTGCAAGGAAGAAACAGGCAATATTATTCTGATTTTTTAAATGTTCACTTCCAAATGATGTTTCAGTTAAATGACAAAGAACAGTTTATTTGTTCTAATTCTAAGCCAGTGTTCCATGATGCTTTTATATGTCAGTTTATCTAGAGTAAATATGCATTAAGAACACATCACTCCTCACTAATTTTATTAATATTTCTTCCACTGTAGAAAAACTAGTTATGTGGTAAAACTTTGTAATCTCGTATGAGATCTATCAATTTCCCTATTACAAGGGTATCACTCTCTTAAAGATAAAAAAGTTCTCAGATGCTGACCAATCTAGAGGCATGTCTCCCAAGTCAGTCATCTGACCATGGGTTTTACGCCTCATGCACAAAGGGACATTCAGTGCAAAAGCAGTAAATGAAAACTAGAGGCTGTTGTCAAATTGTCAGCCATTATGCTCATATTAATAACCACTGCAGCTGTCTGAGGCTCAAATTAGCATCTCTGAGACAAGTTGAACACTTCTAGCATTATTTAGAGCCATTTCAAAGAGAACAACAAAAGTTTATGTTGAGATATTTTGCTAGATGGACTTTAAAAGAAAAATCTCCTTAAAACCTAAACTATGCTTTTTGCAGGGTGCCAACATTGGCATACCTGATCAATCCTCATTTCCAATTAACTAGATATTCCAAACCTAGATTTGCAGGCACATTAACTTATGCATACTTGTGCTCATGTAAATCTTGTAATCTAAAAACAGAAGAGAGCTTTCCCTTGGTGAGGTACACTTCTCACTTAGTGGATAGGCCAAACTGAGCAACATTACTGCTGACTGCTTATCCTGGCATTTAAAGGGAATAATCATTTCTAGCAAAGACAATAATTGAGGTTGGAGCCAAGTGAGTATATCTCTCTGAGTCTATGGGGCTGAGGAAGACCAGCATCCCTTCAAAGGAACTGTTCCAAATGCATAGTAACTGCCGAGAAAGTGAGCCCATCTTGGGATTTGAGAAAACCTGTGACTTGATACAGATGAGCTGGTAGTAAGTCAGTCATTGTGTCAACTGGCCCAGAGGGACCTGGCAGTGTTGACTTCACAAACTGCATGGCTAGGATTCTTCAGATGGCCTCCTGGGAGTTATATGGGGGAAACTTTCCATGTGAAGCTCCTGAAATGAGCTTCCTGAAATGCATAGTGGTAAAACACAGCCCAATAGCTAGGAGTAAATGAATTTATTTTCCTAGTAAGGAGTGACAGGTAAATATTTTATTCAAATGGCATGTTCATTCCTTCCCTCACAGTTTCAATCTAACTCTTTAAAGTCCTAGGGAATCAAGTATGAGTATGGTATTCCAACATTTCCTTCACATCATGCTTTTGAAAAACACCCAGATCTACTACTGGGAAATCAGAAGTCCTGGGTTCTAATACCACTTCTGTCCTCATTTCCTTTGTCCACCTCATTGGGGTATTAAGAAAGCAAGTGGATACTATATATAAAAGCATTTCAAAACATGTATTTATTTAATAAACATTTATTAACACCCTACTATGTACCAAGCATAGCCACCCACATTTCATCCAATCCTCAGAACAATGCAGTAAGAGAAATAATATTACCTCAATTTTCCAGAAAATGAGGCTCAGAGAAGTTATGTAACTTGCCTGCAAATAATACAGTTATGGCATGAAAAGTTGAGATCCAAATGCAGACCTTTGCAGACCAAGTCTAGGTCCACTTGTTCCTATATCACGTTGCCTCTGAAGTTAGCTTATTATATTAAAAGAATGCGAAGACTTAAATGTGTTGTATCAAACTCCAAGTTAGCAGTTGACATCGGTGCTTTAGCGCAGGGGGCCCTAAATGTGTTGCGTGGGATAAGTTTCTTTTCATTTGCTTGGAGCTGGGAGGGCTGGTGCTCACAGAGAGCTGGTCAGTGGAATGGGAGAGGGCGGTGCTGCTCCTGTAGGCCCCTCCCTGGGATTTCCCACCCAGCGGGAGGGGACAGCAATGAAGAGGATGGTGATGTAGCGGGCTTGGAGCGCGCCAGTGGAGGCTGCAAGATTCATTTGTAGCTGCACATCTCCTAATCGGGAACCTTTCTTTTCTGCGTGGTGTGGATTGTGGGAATTTTATGGAGTCTTAGTGGAAAAGTTTGGAAGAAGCTTTACCTGGTATCCCTTCAATTTCAACATGTAGGAAACCCCCAGTTCTGAAGTAATGCCAGCATGGTTGCAACTTAAAATCATTGAGTATATTCATCCCATACAGGTAACCAAGGGTACTTAGTTACGTATTTTCTGAGCTCCCATACATTTCAATAATTTCCTTCTTATTTTTCAACAGATGATATTTCTGACTAATGTGCACAACCCTAAGGCCATGGAGGACTCTGAGTCAAATGATTCTATCTAGTAACAAGAGTCAATCTCAAAAGCCAGCTCACCTAAAGCCTTTCATGTGCATCACACACACACACACACACACACACACAGGTCTATATCCACTGTACAACCTCCCCTCTATATCCCTGTTGCCTTTCAGAACCTTATTTCAGGGCTGGAAAATCAGCTGACATAAGCTCAAAATAAAATGCAGGTCCCAGAGTGTTGGGTCACCCGGCTCTCTCTCCTTCCCCAGAGCTGTCATCTGAAGGCCCAGTTCACCACCATCAGCAAAGAGGCCACCATCCAGGCAAAGGCCCTGCTTCAGCATCTTAGCTATTGTGACCCTCATTGGGAAGGGAAGAGCTGCCATGGGAAACAGCTCCATTCCTTTATAATTCTGTCCCCACAGCCAGAGTCAGAATCTATTCTGATTGACTTTACTCCCCAGCAATTCAGTGAAACATTTTTTCATGTTTTCCCATCTCCAGGGACTTTCCCTTACAACCTTTATAAATGTGAAACAAGACAACTTTGGACCACACACCTGTGGGATAGAGCTGGAAGTAGATAAAATAATGAATTCCATTCACTCAGAAACAGAAGAATTTTAAATATCATGTGGAATTAATGTGCTTGGACCACAGACAGCCAAGGAACTGAAGCCCTAAATCCTCTTTTCCATATCTCCTCCCTTTTCTTTTCCCTTGCATATAGAAACAAAATCCAGAGTGTGCAGATGACGGGTCTCTTAAAATAAACTGCTCAAGTCAAATTTCCCTAATGCTCAGGAACCACTTTGGAGAAATATAAAGAGGAAGGAGATATGGCCAGGTCCATCCAGGTATGGGAAGCCCTATGAATAATCCTTATGATGATAATGCACGTTAATCCAGCCCCTTCTGATTAGGGGGATTTACTGCCCCTGACTTTGTTTCCTCCTGTTATCGCTACTTCTCCTCTCCTCTCCTCTCCATATACTTATCTCTATGATCCTGCTCCTGGATCAAGGCAACCTGACCCCATATATTTCTTCATTGCCTCCTTGGAATTAGAGCTTCCATTTAAAAAATCATGGCCCAATTCCCATTGGCCATAAAAGCTCATGAAGAACTCAAACTATTCCTAGTTGTCTTAGTTTGTTAAAAGCTGCTGGGAGCAATATACCAGAAATGGGTTGGCTTTTATAATGGGAATTTATTAGTTTAAAAACTTACAATTCTAAGGCTATGAAAATGTCCAAATCAAGGCATCAATGCTGTCTCACCAAAGTTCGGCTACTGGCGATTCTGGACTCCTGCCACACAGTAAGACATAATGATGGCTCTGCCTTGGTCTCTGCTTTCCGCTCCAGGCTTACTTTCTCCCAGAGATGAGCTGTGGGTGACCAGGCATATGGTTGGTGTCTCCCCTCTCCTCCAGGCCTCTCTTTCAGCATCTCAGGGGCCTCTTTCCATGCCTCTGTGCTCTGCTGATTCAAGCCTCTGGCCTCCAGGACCTCTCTCTCAGCCTCTCAGGGTCTCTCTGTCTTTGTGGCTTTTTCTTTTCTTTTTTTAATTTTTTTTTTTTAAAGAAGCTTTAGATTACATAAATGTTACCTAGAAAATATAGGAGATTCCCATATACCCCACCCCTCCCTCTCCCACACTTTTCCCCATTAACAACATCTTTCATTAGTGTGGTACGTTTGTTACAATTGATGAACACATATTGAAGTATTGCTACTAACCATGGATTATATTTTACATAACAGTCTACACTTTTCACCACACAATTTTATAGGCTTTGACAAAATATATAATGGCCTGTATCCGTCATTGCAATGTCATGCAGGACAACTCCAATGTTCCAAAAATGCCCCCATGTTACATCTGTTCTTCCCTCTCTCTCCCATTAGAACCTCTGGTGGCCACTGCCTTTATATCAATGATATAAGTTCTTCCATTGCTAGAATAATAATAAGCCTACTTTGGTCCCTAGTTGCATTCCTCCCTTATGTTTGTTCATTCCTCAATCTTGAAGATTTGGGGATGGTGATTCCCACTTTGTTTCTGATTGAGAGGGGGCTTAGATCCCATGGGGCAGATGGATGAAACTGTCTTGCTTGCAGTTGTAGATACTCTCTGGTATTGTTTTTTTGTTGTTGTTGTTTTGTTTTGTTTTGGAATGCTATTGTCCATCATCATCCTTTTGTTAGTTGTCCTGGGAATTCCAGTGAAATAGAGAGTAGGTATTGCAACTCTGCCGAGATTCAGGCCTCACTCAGCATATGAACAGACCAAAGATTTAAGTCTCTGGGACATATATTTTACAAGTATAGTGCTAATTAGAGGTTCAAATAAAGGGGTAGAAGAGTCATGTGTAGGTCAATTATAAATGAGTCTAACTCTTTTACGTTGGGGAGCATATGTTCCAAAGTAAGGCCCACTGACAGGATGCCAATTTCCTTAGATTGTCTGCCCTGCTTATAGTTTCTGGATATCTCTAGAGCCCTCAGGAGCCCCGCTGTTTGAGGCACTGTTTACTGTGGCAGTCCATGAGACATGCATAAGCATAACCTCTGGAATGGCCTCCCAACTCACTTTGAAATCTCTTAGCCATAAAAACTCAGTTGTATTTAATATTTCTCCCTTTTGGTCAGTCTTTTTCCAGATGCATTGCTAGTCAGTGCTTGGTAATAATCCCTCAGTGCCAGGGAGGCTTATCCCCAGAAGTTATGGCCAATGCCATGGGGGAAGGTAGTGCGCTCATATGCTGAGTTTGGCTTAGAGGCCACATTTCAGCAACAAGGAGGCTTTTGGGAGGTAACTCTTAGGCAATATATAATACTAGGCTAAGTTTCAGTTTCACAAGAAAAGGTTCATAAGTACAACCATCAATATCAAGGGCCTGGCTTAATGGTCTGCCCTCCTTCACTAAGCTGTGCCCATGTACTCAGAGGATTCTTGCTATTCTATTAGACAATGTAGCAGGACTTCCCAGGATGGGAATTCAATATTCTTTCGGTTATTGTATGGGTCTCCACCCACTGAGACAATGCCCTATCCACTTGAACTTATTCATATGCCTTAAAGGCATGCCCCAGGTAAAACCCTCCCCACACAACTCCCCATCACTGACAACCCTCACCAGTGATCCTTCCCTGCCAGAGTTGTAACCCTTCTGCGATCCAAAACCTCCCCAAACCCAAAGCCAAAAAGTAAATAAAAATTAGAAAATAAAATAATAAACAAAATACAAAATGTAAAAAAAAATTTTTTTTTCATTGATTATATCCAGTGACAATTTCTTATTTCGTCTTTTTTCACTTTAACTTCAAAGATGCTTTTAGTTACAGAAAAGTCACATAGAAAATATAGGGGATTCCTATATACCCAAACCCCTCCCCCTCTCCCACTCTCCCCTATTAAATAACATTTTACATGTATATGATACATTTGTTATAATTGATGTACACATATTGAAATATTGTTACTAACCATGGTCAATAGTTTACATTATGGTTTACATTTTGTACCGTACACTTTTATAGGTTTTGACAAAATGACCTGTATCTGCCATTGCAAGATATGCAGAACAATTCCAATACCATAAAAATGCCCTATGTTCCATCTATTCTAGTCTTCCCTCTCCCTCCCCTCAGAACCTATGGTAACCACTAAGTTTCAATTTTTAAAGAATAAGGTTCATAGTTACATGCAATAATATTGAGGGCTTGACATATTGGTCTGTTTTCTTTTATTAGGCACTGCCTATGTTCTCGAGAGTTTCTTGACTCTCCAAATGAGAACATAGCAGGACTCCCCAGGATGAGAGTTTAATATTTTCTTGTTTATTATGTGGGTCTCCACCCACTGAGATAACACACTATGACAAGATGAACACTTTCATATTCCATAGAAGCATATCACAGGTTCTGTGGCTTTTTCTATGTGTCTGCTGCTTTTAGTCTTCTGTTTATAAAGGACTCCAGCAAGAGGACCAAGACCCACCCTGGGTCATGCCTCACTAAAGCAATCCAAACAAAGCGCACACACACACACACTGAATCCAATCCAATCAAAGAGTCCCACAACCACAGGAATGGATGAGCGTCAAGAACATGAAATTTTATGGGATCCACAAAAAGCTTTAAACTGTCACACTAGTCAGTAACCAAATGGCATAGACGTTTCTTTTATTCCAAGTGTTTACAAGGACTTAAGAGCAATTGGGTTGGAACTGGATTTGGGGCATTTCCTTGCAACAATTTGTTACAGAAAAACCAAATGAAAATGTTTCCAAGGGATCCAAAGCTGTCACTTAGCCTCTCTGGAATTCTGTGCTGCCTAGCACTGACAATCAGGTACTGAGGACAAAAACTGATGGCTGTATGAATCCAAACAAATTCTTGTGGTCGAATAAGTATTCCAATGTGTGGGCAGAAAAAGGAGCTCTATAATGAGCTGTCTTCACACATACTTTGATTGATACATCTTTTTTTATTTTTTTCTCTACAAACCAGTCATTTGCTCCCAGGGCATCCATCTTGTCAGTATAATTTAATGCCTATCAGTCTGGTGATGGAGAAAGTGATGAGATGTCACCAGTCCTTCCTTCTGAGTGGAAGCACAACCATGTGAAGAATAATTTATAGATCTGTAAATGAAAAGGTGGGAAAAATGGATCTCAAAACTGTAGCCACTGCTGGTCTCATGGGTGAAATAGCTATAAACAAAATGAAGGCAGCTTTGCTCAGGTATCAGAGAGAGAGAGAGAAAATTTGAGATGTGTGAGATCTCATGGCTTTGAACAGATGACCAAGTACCTTGTGATTTTGATGGTTGAAAGATATAAAAGATTTATTCATCATCAATTTTTTCACCAATTTTTATCTACACCGAAACTACGTTTCTTTTAGAACAGCTAGCTCTTATAATTATTATAGATTGATGAGCGTCATCTTGAAAGCCTATTTCAGATAGGGTTGCCACTGAGAAGTGAATGCAGTTAGGTTTAAAAATATATATTCATTCATTCATTAATTCATTTATTTTTTCATCTGTTCTATCCATTTATTTAACAACTGTTCATCAAACTGAATGTTGCCAACTATTGTATTACAAACAAAAAAAATGAATGAAACTGACACATTTTTCTAATTCCTGGTAACAAATTATTATATATGGCAACAGGTGAATAAGAAGTTTTTTACAGATAGTCAACAAAATTCCTAATCATCTCTCCTCCATAATGCAGGTACTTCTTTTCTGATCAAGACTGGTCATAAAACCTCTAATACTTGGTTGGGGCTGGAACCAAGGCTGAGATTAAACACACCAGCCTTCAGAAGATGGAACACAACTGAGGAATGAACTAGTCTTGGGATAGTTTTTAGCAGGTGATTGCAGTTAGATTTTTATTTTCACATAAAGCCTCCAATTTCATGAAGTTGTATATGGAAATTCCAAGCAGCCTGTGCAAGCTCCTCAGCTTAGTCAAAGTTTCCTTGATGAAACAATTAAATATTTGTAAACTGCAGATTTTTAGGTGCTGTCCTTGAAGATTCTGGAGTAGGTTTGGAGTAAAGAACTCAGCATTTTCAATTTCTCTCCTTTTCTCTTTTTCATTCTCTGTTTGTTTATGGTTTCTACCAATGACTATCTTTTTGCCTCTTTCTCATTGTCTGCATCTTAGACCCCAATGAGTTTAAGGAATAATAAAATGAATCTCACAATCACCAAATATTTCTCTTCACAAGCACTACTGAACATCAAAAATAAATAAATAAAAAGATAATTGAAGCGCAAAGTCCAGTGATTCCCAGTCCTGGTTGCACAGTAGAATCAACTAAGAAACATTTAACAAATACCACCCAGACCACTTAGATCAGACAATCTAGCAGTGGAGCCTGGGCACTGTAAAGTTTTTAGCAACACAGGTAATAGGCAGGCAGGTTTGAGAACCTTTGACACGGTCAAAGTATATTTCTGTACAAAGTGGGTCTAGAGTGTCCCCCTCTGTTCCTCACAAGGATGACCCCAAGGTGGTGACAATGGGCAGCTGCTAAGGGGTGATGACTCCGCCAAGGCTGAGAAGCACTTTGGAAAGGGCTCCTAGACCTTTATCCCTCAGCCCCTCCTCCACCCCTGTTCAGCATCCAGAAGCATCTTAGACTACCATGTAAGGCAACCATCATGCTGCTCAGCAGGCCATGGCCTCCAGGCCTTGCTTCTGGAGTCCTGGTCCTGACATTTTGCTATGCCTTGCTTAGGCAGTCTATCCTGTCCTGTGTCTGTGTTAAAGGTTAGACAGCCTCTTGTACAACCAGACCCAGGGATTTTCCATTTATGTCCCTTTAGGAGTTTTCCAAAAAATACCTGGCCATGACATACAGCAATCTTCTCTCCTTTTCATTCTCTGGGCTGTACATTAAAGGACAGTCACAACCTATTCACTCTGCCTATCTAAAATTTAATGAATTATCCCTCCAATGAATTATTCTTTATTATAATGAATTTTACTGGTGGATTAGTCACTCCAATCCGCCTAACAACTTTTTGACATTTTTACCACAAAGAAAAGAGAACTCAGAACTGTACAGTGGTCAAACAAAGCTATTATTGAAAATCCATTTCTTTTTATTTTCAATAGCTACACCACATTTCATTGTATGCACTGGTTTACTTAACCAGCACCATGCTGAGGAAGTTTAGGGTGTTTCAATATTTTACTGTATTCAAAATCATGGAATGGATATGTTTCCACATATTCTACATATATAGGTTCTAGTATACCTGTAGGACAAAGTCTTAGAAGTGGAGTTTCTGAAGTAAAGTGAATGTGCTTTTATAATTTTGAAAAATGGAGCAAATTATCTTCCCCATAGTTGTACTTGTCTTGCTCCCACCAATGGGAACTGAAATGGCCTGTTCCTCACCAACCAATGCAGTCGTTAATCTTTACCATTCTGATGCATGAAAATGGAATATCACTGGAGTTTTAATTTGCACTTCTCTTGTTTTGAGTGAGGTTGGACATGTTTTCTGGTTAAAAACTCATTATTGTCCTATGAACTATTTCTTTATATCTTTTCTAATTTTTCTATTGGATTTTTAGTCTTTTATTATGTATAATAAATTAGGAAAATGAGTTTATTGTCTATAATATATGATGTAAATACTTTTTCTTAGATATTCCATTTTGGCATTATCTGTGGGTTTTTCCCTTGTAGATTAAAACATTTATTTTAATAAATATATTGATAGCTTTTATGATTTCTAGATTTCGGGTCATACCTAGCAAAACACTTCCTTCTCTGAAAATATATATGTTTTCTTCTAGCACTTCTCTGCTTTCTTTCTTTTCCCCATTTTTTTTTTTTACTACATTTGCTGAAGAATCTGTTTTTCTCCCACTGATAAGCAATGCCACCTTTATCATACACTAAATACAGTTTGGGTATTTGGGTCTATTTCTGGAGTGCCTTTTAGTCTCTTAATTTCTCTGTTGATATACTAGTATCACGCTATTTTAATTACTGTCTTTTCACAATTTACTGATTGGACTAAGCCTAAATTATTACTTCTATTGCATAATTTTTCCTAGATATCATTGCTTCCATATGAACTCAAGATCACTTTACCTAGTTCTAAAAAATATCTAGAGGTAATTTGATTGGGATTACATTAAATGCATACATTAAATTAAGGAAAATTAATATATTTATGAGTATTTCCAAAAACAAGGTAAGTTTTCTTCATTTATTCAAGTCATAGTTTGTATCCCTCATTAGCATTTTAAAATGTTCTTTACACAAATCTTGCACATTTCTTGATTAAGCCTAAATTTTAATTACTTTGTTTTTTATATATTTTGAAAGAGATCTTTTCTTTCTTTATGAAAGATTGGTTGGGATTTGTATATATGAATTGATTTTTGTGTTTTCATTTCATATTCAGTGTTATTTTCCAGGAAAGATGAATGGCCCTACTGAGCAGTATAAAAAGTTATTAGGGGAATAGGTAGAAAAGAATACAGACATGTTTGCCAACTCATGAATATCAGATTTCTCCTTTCCACCTTAAATCTTAAAAGCTATTATTCTAGGACCAAGGCAAGGAAGTTTAGATGGTGATCTTATTTTATCAACCAAAAATATAAATCAATTCCAAAATCTTTTAGATAAACTGAAAGATTGCAGCTCAACAATCAAATAAGCAATGCAGAGTGGTTAGGCTGGCATTCAAAACCTTCTCCTAGCAGGTCTGGCTTCCTGGTCCCCTTGCTCATATTACTTCTTTGCATGGCCATGTGACTACCAGACCAGTCATGGCAGACCCCTTGCTGGGTCTGATAACCATCGCCACTGCTTGCCATGCCCACAAAGTCACACTTGGGTACCACTGCTCCTGGTACTTTGCCTACAAGGTGGTCCTGCCATCTCTTTTCAATTCCAAATCATATTCTGTCTGTGAAGACCTGTGTGTCCTCTATGAACCATTCATGTACCAGCACTGTCTACAGTCTTCTCCCTGACCCTACTTATTAATTGTAGCATTCACCTCTAAATTATTACCTGATTTCAGAGTTGGACAACCCAATCTTAAGTTCCACCTATGCCACTTACTGGTTCTATCATCTCAGATAAGCTCACTAACTTCGTTGAGCCTTAGTTGTCTCCTATATACAGTGAGAATAATAAGAAACCCACCTCTCACCCATGGTCAATATTAGGAATAAGTACACAAATATGTTAATGGAAAGTGGTAACCAAATGTCAAATATCCAGTATAAGGAATCAGGGTCACATTGTATGTATAGACTAAGAAGACATTTGACAAAAAGAAACAAAAAAAGCCCTTCCCCTCCTGCTCTGGGAGGGATTCCAAAAGGGATAGCAGGAAAGAGAGTCGTTCTTTCATTACTCAAATGATAGGGTCAGTCCGACAATGGGCTGTCCTTTTCCACCAGGAAGAGCAGACTTTACTCCAAGGGCCAGCGTGAACCAATCACAAATGTCAGCTGGACGCCGTGTTCAGGAGTCTGTGGACCCCTTTGGGTGGGGAAGGCAGACTGCTGGCATCAGTTAGTAACGGCAGCTCTGGCACAAAAAGAGATGGTAGAACAAAAGGCACATGTAGGCTTTCTGCCCTAAGCTTTGCACCCCGATTTTGGGAAAACAAAGGGTTGACCCACCACCACTATTGCTTCTGGAGTTTTCCCAAATCTCTCTGTTGCTGTTAGTCTGACTATGTCTTAAAATCTATTTTCATTCCATCTGCTCCCTCAATGTCCAATTAAAAATATAAGTCACCCTCTTGGGGAACTCATCTGAATGGGCACAATTTAGTAACCTCAACAATTATCTATTGTTCTGTGCTGGAGGGATGGAAAACTAATAGCATTTATTAAATGCCCGCTGCATGCCAGGCACTGTATTAGGCTCTCCATGAGTTTTTGCATTTCATTGCAAAGCAGATATTACTCTGCCCATTCTATAGATGAGGAAATTGAAATTATTGAGTCAAATTATTGCCCTTGAACCTGTAGAACTCTTTTCATTACAGTATAATGTTCCACCCCCCAGGAGCCACTGACTGTTCTTGACCCACTGTCCCACAGCAAACCAAAAGGAGCCTCTTGACTATTGAGTCAGCAGATATACAAGTCCCCTACCTATGAATAGCAGAGCAATCTCAAAGGCCTGAAACTTTCTGACATACCCAATAGGAGTGTTAGTAATCTTTCTGTTGTCTTCACAGAAAAGAGAGAGACTGCCAACTCAGAACAAGCCTTGGGAACTTTGCAAGATTTCTCCATGATCTAAATTTATACTGCAGGAGCTGCTAACAGTTATTTTATTTAAGGCACTCTGGATTGCAATCTCCTTAGTTTCATTACTCCCAATTAAGCTTATGTATGCTCACAAAGCATCATTACATGATTTAATGACAGAGCATTTTGAATTAATTATATGCCGACGTTTTATAACATTCTAGGTGCCTCACACTAAAATTGGCACTGCATCTTCTAGATGCACAAATGAGGGTAGAAATGTCATTGAAGTTCCACTTCCATGAATGATCCCCTATTTGAGGTAAAATATATATGTTCTTACATGTTTTTTAAGATTCTGTGATTTAGTATTTACCTACTTGCTCTGAGAAAACATTTAACTGGAAAGAGACACCCGCACATCTCAACCTCGTGAAACTGAGTAGCCTGAATAGATTAAATCATATTCAGAGATTTATTAATTTCTTTCCATTTGCTGATTATTGGTGATGGATGCAGTTAAAGGTAGGTCATCATTCCACAACAGCCACAACTAAATTTGAAGCAAGCAGGGAGGTTGCTAAGGCTCTCAAAAAAAAACCCAGAGCAATTCATTTTAGCTGGAGTTAATTCCATGGTGAATCAAGTGAGAAAAATATTCACTCTCCCTCAGGCAAATGAGGCTACTATGACCCCTTCCAAGGTGTTAAGTGGTTCCTGGAAGTAAAATTTTATGTAACATTTTATTGTATATTACTCCCAGAGTGTTTTGCACTCACAAGACTGTGAAGGCAGATTCCTACTCAGTCTACTCTTTCCCCTCCAGCCCCATTTCTAGGATCTGGTTCCCTGCATCTCAAGTTTGCAATTCTTTCATGCCACCTGTTTCAGTAAGGTTCCCCAGAAAAACAGAACCAAGAGGATGTGTGTGTGTGTGTGTGTGTGTGTGTGTGTGTGTGTGTAAAGAGATTTATTACAAGGAATTAGCTCACATGAGTGTAGGCGCTGGCATGTTCCAACTCTGTGCAGCTGGTGGGAGGCCAGAAATTCTGGAAGGAATGATGTTGTTATTATTAGTCCTCATCTAAGGGGAGGTCAGGGAGGACTGTAGGGTGTAGCCTTGAGGTAGAATTCCTTCTGATCCCTGGAACCCTCATTCCTTGCTCTTAAGACCTCCAACTGATTGAACGAGGCCCACCTACATTATGGAGAGGAATCTCCTTTATTTAAAGTCAACTGATTATAGGTGCTAATCCCATCTATGAAATACCTCCAAGTAACAACTAGGCCAGTGTTTGACCAAACTGGATACTTTAACCTAGCCAAGTTGACACATAAAATTAACCATCACATCACTCCACCCTCTACCCTCCCAACCTCCTTATCCTCCACCCCTCCAACGCCTCCTCAAGCCACTCCCAGAAATAATTCACTGAGGCTTGGCCTTCCTGCATCCCAACCCCACCATCACAACTCCTCTGTCCTGTGTACTATTCTTTCAGGGTTCTGTTCCCTAACTATGACCAACAAGCTATAGCTAGTTATAGATGGCTAATGATAAATCAATGTATTACATTTCAAAAATAACCTTAAATAAAAAAATATTCATGGATTGACTATTTGTAAAACACAATACTTGCTGTTAGAGGAAAGCAAAGATGACTGAGACGTTGTCTTGCCCTTCTCTTGTTTTTTTCCTAGTCAAAATAACAAAATGATATCATGCAATGTGATCATCTTCTCAGTCTTGACTTCAAATGAATTTGACTCTCCAAAATTAAATCTACCTCAAAAGGACAATGATTAGCTACCAGTGTGGCTATTAAAAACAAAAAAAATGCCACCAATTCTGAAGATAAATTCCAAAAGTGGTAGTTGCTTTAATTGAAAGGATGTAAGCTTTGGCACACCTGGACAGATATGGGCTCAAATCTAGGCTTGCCAAATGGCTAATATTAGGTAATTCTGCAAATATTTCTGGTCTCAGATTCCTTATTTGCGAAAGGGGATAAAATTATCTACCTCATAGATTCAATAGACAAGATTAAATGGTGCATAGAAGCTTCTGAACTAATGCCCTTGCCATCTTAAGTAAGGGTATAGTTTCTTTAGTGTCAACCCTCTTTTGCACAATTGAATTTTGTTTAAACAATAAAAAGAAAAGGATATTTCTTTATTGTCATGCCTCCTACAGGTGACCAAAGACCCATACTTTGGCAATCTGCCACTTAACTGCACATTTGAAAAATAATTAACTGATCTGAAAGCTCCCCACAGAGCAGAACAGCTGGGTTTCTGTGAAACTCTTCATGCCCATAAATATCAGATCTGAAAGATAACAGTGGAATGTCAAACCTACATCCCAGCTCTCCTGTGGGTGAATCTAGGTATGGGCAGCTCTCTGCTTTCAAGTAGGAACCAAACTCTTTTTAACGATGCTCAAGGACAGACTGCTGGAAACCATGCTTGTGCTGAGTGAAAAATATAGACTTGGAGCTTTTGGACACAGTCTCAATGACCAAGAGAACTAAATAATATGAGGGCTAATGGTTCTTAATGACTTTATGGGGGAAGAGCTGCTTTTCCAAGGCATTCCAGGGCACGGTCCTGTTATGTCTTGCTACTATCTAGAGAGCTTACCAGGGATTGCTGGAATCTGTTTGAATCTCAGTTCAACTCATTATTTTGGGGTAAGTTGTTTAAAATGCTCAAGGCTCAGTTTCCACATTGGGAGAGTAATAAGCACCTCATATAGCTGTTATGAAAAGTTTCAGAGTAATTAGGTGATGAGACGACATAATAAACCTGTTTAAAGCAGTGAATTCAGCCCTTGGCACACAATAATTACTCAGCAAATTCTAGTTTCCTTCTTTCATCTAGCCCTCAGATTGAAGAACGGTATTACCTATAGCCACATAAATTTCCATCCATTGATATAATCTTAGAGGTACCAAACAATTTTCTGTTTCCCAGAAAAACAATCTAACAACACAGGACTGATCTGTTGAGTCTTCTCACCAGAGCCTCAACTGACTCATTCATTTCACTTAAGGAAGGTTCTGAGCACATCCCCTCCTCAGAGACATCTTCCCTGATGACCCTGTCTAAAATAGCTCCCCTCATCATCACTTTTGATCTCTTACCCTATTTACTTTTCTTTATGGCACTTACCACTACCTGAAAGTACATTATATATGTATTGGCTTATTTCCTGCCTTCCCTCACTAACAGGGAGGCAGAGTGATAGCAGAGACTTTAACCAGCTTGTTTACCGCAGTTCTCCCAGCAGAGCGTTTATTAATAGAAGAGTGCCTGAACACGTTTGGCAGGTAATTGGTAAATATTTGTTGAATAAATGAATAATGATATCTTAAATTCTACAACCAGTCTTAATTTCTTTCCCTTAATGCTTTATTTATAACAAAAATCACCATTTATTAAGTACTTACTCATCCCCTTGGACAATTTATATGTAAATAATACAATTTAATCTTCTGAACATCCTTAAAGATATAGGAACAATTATGATCTCCTAATATGGGTGAGGAAACTAAGGGTTAGGGAGGTTAAATAATTTGCCCAAAGGCAGGACAGATGGGATTCACCTTAGATAATTTGACTATAGAATCATATGCATCTACAATTTCTTCCCATACCCTCCTGTTTCTATACTTAAAGTCTACTGCAATTTGAACTGCCTGTTTTATGTTAAAATGCAAATATTTCTGGGAACAAGCAACATCTTAAACTGTTGTTAGACATTTACCTTCTTTGGTGCCTAGTAACTTGGAAATAGGGTTGGGAAGAGGGAGATGATTTGGATCTCTGAGCACCTAAAATGGGAAATCGTAGGACCAAGATAACTAGGATACTAGCATATAAGACTGATGAGATATTGCAGCAAAAGGCTCCACCTTGCAAGCATTACACATTCAGAGCTCTCTTCTTCCTTAATGCTAAGATGTTTTTCCTTTGCAATTTAGCATCTCCAGGACAGCACAGCTCTGGGGGATTGGTGGTTTGACAATACCTCCCTCGGGTGTAAAAGAAGTCAATCAGACACATGATGAAAAATTGCCAGAGATTTTTTTTTCTCCAGTGTCATTTCTTCCTACATTAGTGAAAATCTAGGAAGAGGTGCTGGCTAATTGAATATGAGTATCATCTGTGCAATCACAGCATACAGCAGTTCCCCATAGGACAGAACATAGCCAGCAGGTCACTATGATCACAGCAGCTAGGACACTCAGAGGCTTAGCAAAGGAAAGAAGTATAATAAGGCACCAGCTTGGCTATACATGCAGGTAGGGAGGAAGACTCCTTCCATGGTGTAATTTGAGAGGCACCACAGGCTGCTTATTTCAAAAATCTCTGACTTAAGTCTTGGTCTGAGATTTCCCCATTAGTGTCATTTCACTTCCAGGAGGAGACTGTCTCCAGGAGTCTCCCTTGCTTGAGAAGGCAGGAAGGACATATTAAGCTTGGATTAGCTAGCTGTTACCATAGTAACTAGAAGCAAGGCCCTGAGGGGATGAAATACTGGGCAGGTAAAATTTCATGAGGAGGGAAAGGTCCAGAGTGAGAGGTTAGACAAGGTGGCACCATAATTGGTAGCCCTGGGCAGCTATGGGGCAGTCATCTATAGCAAAAAGTTACTACTCATTTTAGTCATGTACAATCTTAAATTTCTCCACCAAAGTTAGCCATTGCTTACCTTGAAATGATTGGCTCTCAGTCTCTGTAACAATGCAGTTTTTAATTCTCAGTTTTCCTCATCTTCTACTCCATTTCTGGGGCAAATATAATTTAATTTTCCTGTCCAAAAAAAATAAAATAAAATCAGAATCTACCTCTAGCCTGTAGATGGAATTCAAAGAAAATTGACCAAGTGTCATGATCTTTCTTCCAATGTTCCCAGTTATTCATCTATTTTCACCTGAGACAATGGATTGTAGGAGAGAATAGATTGCAGATAATTTAAAAATTGAATTTTAAGAAAGTCATTATCCTTCAAAGGAAGGTTTCCAGTGCAAAAATTAATCTTATAAACATAACATCTTAGAGCAGGGAGGAATTTAAAGGTCTTCTAATTTCATCCCCTTTTACAAAGGAGAGTGCTAAGAGCCAGAGAGGTTAATTATGTCCTATAACCACCTAATCACTCTGTCATTTCTCATTATTGCTAGGAAAAAATCCAGGAATTCCCAGTGCCCTCTATTTGTGTACCCTGAAAAATCAGTTTGCATATCAGCAGGAAATGTCAGCATCAAGGGCAAGAATGTTCAATGAGTTCGTAATAAAAATAGTAACTGGGGACATGTATCGAGTGCTTGTAACGTGTCAGGCACTGGTCTAAATGCTTTACAACCTGTATCTTACTTAATGCCCAAAATTGTCCTGTAAGGTACATTTACTCCACTTCAGACATGAGGACATCAGAGTTGAAAGAAATTAATACTAAAACTCTGACTCAAAGTCATTACTCCCTACCATAATTCTCAACCATATCTCCTGGCTATTTCCATGTCTCACTTTCTTGAAAGAAAACCAGGAATCAATAATTAACTCTATTCATCATGCCTCCCTCTGACAGCTAAAGCCATCCCTAAGGCAAATCACCCAACTCCAGCCATCCAACCACATTCCCTAAAAATTCACTTTTTAAAATACAATTTTTCTAAGTTTAAATCATATCCATTGTACAAAAATTTTAAACACAGACAATATAAAGGAAAAAATTAAAGTATCCTGTAATTATACCAAGGGTCAGATTCAGGGAAATCTATTTTTTTCTTACCTCAAAGACTGCTGTACTCCTTAAAAAGAATCAGAAATAGCCTCTACTATTTTCTACGTGATTCATTTTCCTCAGGAAAATTCACATAATGAATGGTCACCATCAAATACTGATTACTGTTTAGTTCATTTGTTCAACTTGGACAATATTGCTTGAATGTCTAACTCAATGCCAGGTATTCCTACAATTGCTTGAACTGGCAACTAATGGTTATTAGTTCATTGATGGTTAAAGACAGGTTGTGGTCCTGTGCACGTGGAATTGACAGACTAATTCTTCAAAGGAAGTTTTCAAGATACTCTACCTTATCAAGCTTCTGAAGATATAGACGCTTTTAGTTCATATGATAGATGAAAAACTGAAATGAAGACAAGTAGCTGAACTGACACAGGGCAATTAAAAATTCTTTAAAATCAGAGGTCTTATGATCCCTTAGCATGGCAAGTATCTCTCACATGCTGGGATTTTATGAATTTCCTTCCTTAAAGAGTTTTCCCATCCAGGACATAAGACAACCTTCCCTTGGCGCTATACTGGCACCCTTACCTGTAGCGGAATTAGGAATGGGCCCTTGTGCTTGGAATTCCTTTAACATGGACAAAACTTACCACTCGTCATTCAGAGCTAAGGCTGATTGAGATGTGTGGCTAGAGCTCATTCTAAACAACACGGGACAGGACCTTCTTTCCTAAGAACAGCTTTTTATGGGAATGAGGCTTTGGGAAAACTAAAGGTTGTGGGGATGGAGGAGACACTGTATAAATCAGCCAGGGGCTCTGTCTTAGTCTCCTAAGGCTGCTATAATAAATGACCACAAACTAAGCGGCTTAAAGCAACACAGATTTATTCTCTTTCAGTTCTAAAGTTCAGAAATCTGAAATGGGCCAGCAGAACTGTGTTCCTTCTGGACACTCTAGGGGAAAGACTGTTTCCTTGCCCTTTTCCAGCTTCCACAGGTCACCGCATTCCTTGGCTATTTCCCCGCATCACTTTGGCCTGTTTCTATTGGCACATCTTTGCTGGCTCTGACCTTCCTGACCTTCCTGCCTCTCTTAAAAAGGCTCTGCGATTACACTGGGCTCACTGGAGTGATCTGGTCTAATCGCCTCATCTCAAGAATCTTAACTTAATCACACCCGCAGAGTTGCTTTTACCATGTAAGGTAACAGATCACAGGTTCCAGGGATTAGGATGTGAATGGCTTTGGGGGATGGGACTGGGATAGGGGCATTATTTGGCCTGCCACAGGCTCTAAAGACAGATGTCTGTCAAGCTGAGGTTGTCTGCAAGAAGGATTAGAGCCCTCCCACATTCTTTTCTCTCTCTTCTCTCCATGAACCCTTCTCCTAACCTGCCACTCATTTCTTTTCACCTGGCTCAAGGCCTGCACCACCCTTTCTGGCCTCTTCATTCCTCCCACTGGCCACAGGATAGTGGCAGCAGAGGTCTGTCACCAGCTACTCTTCCTTGTTCATTTCACCAGAATCATCACCAGTCTTAGCAGCCCAAGGAATTCTTGGGGAAATGGCTTTGTGCTCAGACTGGGCCCTTAAAGGAGATTTAGTCATTGAACATTTATGCTAACCATTTAATTGCAAATTTTTGGTTGCTTAATTTGGGGAAGATGAATTTAGGTATAGGGGTCTGTTTAATTTGGGGAAGTTGAGCCTAAGAATAAAGTTCTCTTCTCTCTGGCATATATTATGTACGCATTTTTAGTAACCAAGGCAAGCCAGTGGAAAAGCATTTCAATGTCACTCGAATCTTACCAATTTCATAGAACCTAGAAAAAAATATCATAGCTGACCTGTTTTGCCTTCCCCCATAGGTTGAAAGCTCCTTAGCAGAAGGAAAAAGAGTCTGAGACTCTCGGAGTCTAAAGCATAGACTATTACTTTGATTCTGGTATTGCTCCAGCAGAAGGAAAACATCCCAAAACAGAGATGGCAATTAAGAGGAGTGCATAATACCCTTACCATGCCACACCCAAGACAGACATCACTAATCTATCAAGCACTGTTCCCACAGAGCCTGAATATGGCCTGAAAACCCTTACCAGCTAAGTGCTCCAGCCAGCCACTACCACTCCACTAAAGTTGGCAAGCAAATTGAGCTCTGTTTGTCCCTGTATTAGAAAGTCAATGTCCTGCTGTTTCCAGGCATTAAGGAAAATTCCTTCTACTGCAATCCAGCAATAAAACCATCTGATGCCTAGAACATCATCTGAGCTCAATTTGTGGAGCTTGCAGAATGCTGGGAGAGGCTGATTCTAAGGTGAGGCAATGTCTCCAGTCTTCCTATTTTCTGTTTGGAGACCTTGGATGGGGGTCCCACCTCATCCTGATGCCTCCAGCTCCTCCTCTGGGGATACTGAATAACGGGGGCTTCTTCCCCATTCCTCCCGTGAGCCTTCTGTGCTCTGAACTCCTGCATTAAATGTGTAGCCCCCACTCTCTGGCATCTGCTTTTTCTTCGTTAATTATCTGGCTCTCCTCTTTTCATCCAGAATCCTGCTAGGCCCCCCAAGAGCACTCTCCCCAGGGAGCACTTGGCAGTATTGTCAAACTCTTCAAAGGCCAGGAAGAGAAAGAGACGCAAGCTCATCCATCCCTGTCTCTTTCTTCGCCTTGTGGTTTCTAGTCACAATAAGCAGCCTTAGAGGTTATCAAACACCCCACTGTGCTTTGACAGTCACTCATCCATTAAAGCCTCTGATTGCCTGGCATAATTCCGGACTGGACTCCTGCTCCATAAACATGGCTTCTCAACTAGTTTCAGGCGCTGGCTTGCTTTACACCAGGGCTTCCTAGGAGAGAGGCAAAACCCAGCTATGTCAAACAGCTCAGTGACAGGTGAGCCATGCATATCAGAGCACGAAAGGGGGCAATGTGTGCTACTGTGTGCTTACTGTTTACCGAGAGAAAATGATTTACAGGGCTGAGTCCCCACCATTTTAGCTAGGATCACAGGGAGATCTTTCACTTTGGACCAGGGTCATTTGGAGTCTGCAAATTCCTGGGAGGGGGCTAAATCAAAAGAGCAGATATCTGTTCAGTCTCCCGATTTCATTTCAACGCTCTTCTCAGCCCCAGTCAATAATCCAGCTGCAAGCTCTGCAGTAAAGCACATTCATTCTGCTTTGTGTCTGAGTCGCTGCCTTCAGTGGGACAACGGGCTTTTTAGCTTGGATACAAGCAAGCTGATTGCCTTCCTTCCAAGGTGCCCGCGCGGGAACACCCGCCTGAGCGCTTGTTCTGCAGCGGCGAGTGCAGCAGCCCCGGGGTCACCCCGCGCCCTGCGCAGGAGCGGGAGCCGGCCATGCGGGAACCCATCGCGCTGTGACACTGAGCGCACAGCCACTGCGGCACCCGCATGGAATGCGGCCGAGACAGAGAACGCAGCCTGCAGCCGCGGAGCCGAGAGCCTCTGCGTGGAAGAGGCTGGGACCCAGGAGGCAGGGGAGGTTAAGCGGATGCTGAGAAGGCGCGCGGGGCTTTCCGGGCAAGTCCATGTGTGACTCAGCAGAGTTCAATGGCAAAACACTGAGGTGGAAGTCCAGAGCCCATAGCCCTACCCCTGGTCCGATTGTCACGTCACTTAGGTTTTGCGACCTCATGGTTCTTATATAGAAAAACCTAGGTGCTGGATCTTTATTTTCTAAAATTATTATAATATTCATTTTGAGAAAGTTTTAAAAAATAGAAAAGCACAAGAGTATAAAACTGCATACTCTCCAGCCAGAACAGACCACTGTTAAACATTTTGTAATGTTTCAAGTGTCATTCTAAAAACATAAAGTACAAGAGATGGAGATGGGCACCCCCCTCACCCCTTCATTCAACCTCTACCCACCCCCTTCTCCGGGGGTAACAACCTCTGAGAATTTAATGTGTTTCCATCCAATCTGTTTTTAGACTTTTACCTATATATAAACAATATGGAGAATATATTAGGGGTGCGTTTTATGTGTCTCATTCTGCACGTCTATCTGCAATGTGTTTTTTCCACTCCGTGTTGAGATATTGAGCTGGATCTGTGCTATTCTGTACAGACCTAGTTCATTCATTTTAACCACTGTTTGACATTGGATTCTGTGATTTCTAAGCCCCAACCTCAAGCGCCACACTGGGTGGTTCTCAACCTGCACATTAGAATCACCTGGGCACTTTTAAAATGCAGATGCCAAAGCCCCATTCTTAGAGTCTGATCTCATTGGTCAACGGTTAAGCCTGGACCCAGCCTTTGTTAGAAATCTCCTTAGGTGATTCTCATAAGCAGCCAGGATTCCGTCATTCTGGGGAGCAGAATTGCAAATGCCTGTCTGCCTCTCCTGGTAGATTAAATGCAGTTTAACGTCCTCTTACAGAATTATGCCAACCAAAATGAATTTGCTAGGGATACTCCCTGAAACCTGCTGACAGCTATGTCTGAGGGGTGACAAGAGTCTCTCTCCCTTTATCTTACTGCTTTAAAAATGGTGTTTGTGGGCCTCATCAATTGGCTCACCCTTCCTCTATTCCCTGGCAGAAATGGAGATGTTCCTATTGCAGAGGAAATTTCAGGGCGATGACCCTATCAGGTAAGGAGAAAACCAGAGTGGAATATGAAGGGAAGCAGAATCACTCTTTTCACCATGTTGCAGCATGAGAGGGAAGACAGTACTGCCAGCTAATTCTGCATAGAACATAATAGACAGCCACGCACCCCACTCCCAGCCCCCATTTTATGTGTGCTAGGCTCATCTTCCTCATGGAAAGGCACTCATTAAACTTCCATTTGTAGCTTTAGGAAGAGAGAGGAATTACACAAACCTGGACCCTGCCTTCTAAGGCCCAATCTTTGGGACAGAGTTCAGGTGCCAAGGTGACCTTGATAGTATTTTTCATCCTTGTTCCTTTTCTCTTCCCTAATCTTTATGCTAGCCACAGAGGAAGTTAACTGGGAAG
This sequence comes from Cabassous unicinctus, assembly GCA_029593785.1. Classification (NCBI taxonomy): domain Eukaryota; kingdom Metazoa; phylum Chordata; class Mammalia; order Cingulata; family Chlamyphoridae; genus Cabassous; species Cabassous unicinctus. Next base: position 27,889 of record JAQZBX010012487.1, read on the forward strand.
AATAACAATAAGATACATTTTATTAATGTATTTGACAAATATCTAGAGTGCTTACTCTTATTAGGTGTCAGCCCCAGGGCCAGGTCATGGGAACCACACGGGCCCGACAGTCACAGACTCTCCCCTCCAGTTCAGGACAGGCCAGTGAACTGGCACCTGAGCACAGTGTGTATAAAATGCACGGCCGCACAGGGACGCACAGGGTGCTCTGGGGGAGAGAGAGAGAGAGAGAGAGAGAGAGAGGAATCACCTCCCTCTTGGGGTCTCAGGAATACTTCCTGGAGCAGTGGTTGTCAGCAGGGAGCAGGCAGAGGCTTACCTGGAGGGCTTGTTAAAACCCAGACTGCTGCCCTGGCCCCTGAGTTTCAGATTCAAAAGGTCTGGAGTAAGGTCTGAGAATTTGCATTTCAAACAAGTTCCCAGAGGATTCTGACACTGCTGTCCAGAGAGCAAGCTGTCTGGAGTGCCGCGGCCCTAGAGGAAATGAAGCCCCAGCCTTTGCTGCTCAGGGTATGGGCTGCAGCTGGGCAGCAGCACAACCTGGGCCTCACCTGGGAGCTTGTGAGAAATGCAGAATTTCAAGTCCTGCCCTAGGCCTATGGAGTCAGAATCTGCATTTTAAATAAGATCCCCAGGTAATACCTATGCATTTTAAAGTTGGAGAAACATATTAAACTACCAGTTCTCAAATTTGGCTGCATATTGGAAACAGCTGGGGAATTAAAAAACTTTTGATGCCTGTATCCCAGCCCTAGAGATTCTGATTTAATTGGTAGAGGATGTGTCCTAGACATCAGAAGTTGTAAATGCTCCCCAGGTGATTCTAATATGGAGCAAAATTTGAGAACCACTGGCCTAAGCTAAATGCAGCCTGAGTAGGAGTTGGCCAAAGAAAGGGTCAGTGTTATAGGGAACAGAATGTGCAAAGGCTCAGGGGCCAGAGGGAGCAAAGTTGGTTCAGTGACTAGAAAGGGGTTGGGGTTGCTCTGAGTGTAGAGTTAGAGAGAAAAAGAACAAGATACAGGGCTAGGGGGTTAGGGAGGCAAGTGGTGGGAGACTCCAGAACCTAGGTTTTCCCTGATGGTTAGACACACTCAGATTGGCATTTTAAAAGTGATCATTCTGTTGGTCCTATGGAAATAAGCCTGAGGGTATGAGAACAATATGCCTGGTGTTAAGGCTGGGATTTCTTTGCAAAGAAACATATACTGTAGCTCTTAGAGAGAATTATTCCTTTTAAGGAAAACTCTTTAAACTAAAGATGGGCGCAAAAGGATGGAGATGGGGATGAAGAAAAACAGCAACAAACAATATATAAAACTTCATTGGGCCTCCATAGTTCAGTTTAACAAATATTTACTGAGCTGTGTGTGTCAAGTCCGGTGCTGTGAGAGCAGAATCCAGCTCCCTGGTGCTGTCTTAGCAAAGGGTTGCTTTGAGTCTGGTTGAATATTTGACAACCCTGTTAAATGGGAGGATCTGTGCCATCCAAGTCCACTTAAGCCCTCAGCTAAACCATCAAATGGCCCCATTCATGCTGCAGCTGCAGGATTCCTGAGGTCATGCCAGTGGATGCCGGGAATGCAAACTAGGGCTCAGTCTCGGCTTCTGACACCCTGCAAGCTTTGAGGAAGAACAAGGGGGCATTTGTTAGAGGAATACCCACAAAGGCACCACAAGAGAGGGGATTGAATGCCCCACAGGATTCCAGACCAAATGCAAAAAGCTGCCGTAGTCCCTGCCACCCCAGCCTGAGTGACCTCACTTGCTTGCTGGCTGTGGAGGCAGCCGGCGGGCTCAGCCAGCCCACTCAGGGTCCCTAAACAGAGCAGGGTTGGCAGCCCATCAGGAAAGAAGTGGGTACTCCGACTCTGTAACCCGCAAGGTGAGGACGGCTAGGCCAAGGCAAGGAGAAAATAAAGGCATCTTTTGCTGGAGTCCCCTAGGCCATACCTCCCAATATGTACCTGAGAGAAAGATAGTAAAGAACACAGGCAGTGGGGTGGAATTCCCTTAAAAGGTCTAGAGAGAGCAGAGAAAAATCAAACCCTTTCTAGATTATTCTTTGTGTAATCCAGTTCTCCCAATAACTCAGGTAATGTTCATTTGCCCCTGTAATTTGATTTTGCTACTATCACCAGACATAAGGTTGCTCAAGTCATCTCAAAAAGAACTATATTCAGGCATCACTTAGCAACCCCCCACACACCTGGGATATTAGAACTTTCACACATTGCGAGGTGATTTAGACCATGCAAAGAGAGCAGCAATTCTGGATCTCAGCTTATTTGACATCTTAGGCAGGATAA
>JAQZBX010012487.1:30297-41228 GCA_029593785.1 Cabassous unicinctus
CCCCCCCCCCATTGAGAACCACTGGTGTAGAGGGAAGGAAGTAGGAGGTTTTAATATGAAATCCTTCAAGAGAATAGAAGGATTGATAGTCTTTGTTGCTTAGAATTAGTTTCAAGTACAGGACAGAAGCCTCAAATCCCCATAGCCTTAGGGAGGACTTTTCACCTTCAACATAAAATGAAAGTCCTATATAAAACTGAAATGGCAAGCCACAAGTGTAGTCAGTCAATTCAGTCAAATCAGTCCAACAGTTAATTAAACTACATTCCATGGACATTGTTTGAGCTTTGACTCTGTTTAATATTGTTCTAGGTGCTCGTACCTCCTACACAATTAGAATGATTTGATTAAACTGTAGTGCCCCAATTAATTGCCCCTGAGAGGGGCTTAATTGTGTTACACAGGAGGTATCATGAAGCTGCAGAATACATAAGCTATTTTCTGCTGGACTCTGAGATGGAAATGTTTACCATACTAAAAAAGTTTGCTTAGCTTCTCTCATTGTCATAGTATACAAAAAATGGCTGATCCTAAGGAGAAACCATACTGCCAAAGCAAATTCAGGTGTAAGAATTCAGGAGACAGAGACCTACAGCAACAAGAAGCTATCTTCCTTAAGAAGAAAAGCAAAGAGGCTGCTTTTTAAAGAGAAGAAAATAAAATTCCCTACAAAAGGAGGAGATGAAGCCATGGCCTTTTGAACAATTTGAAAAATAACTAAGCAAAATGTGAACACATTCTCACTAGGACACAAACTCCATAAGGGCAAGGCATTTTGTTTCTCTTTTGTTCTCAGTGCCATCTAGGCCTATATCCCCAATGCCTAGCATAGGGCCTGGCATTTGCTGAATGAATTCAGCAGTTACTAATAAGGGACCCAAAGCAAGAAACAAACTGCAGTGCTGTCCAGACCCTATGGGACCCACAGAAGAAGATCTAGACTGTATTATCATTAAGAAACTTCAATGGGATATATCCAAATGACTCAAGAAACAGTTTGAAGGAGTTCCCACGGACCAAATTTGAGCAAATGAAGCAAAAAAGAAAAATGAGGGTGTTGGATTGTAATACATTGAATAAAATCAATTCTGGAGTCCATGGTGCTACTCAAGAAGAAAAAAGAGATGGCATTAGGGTGTGGAGAAACCTCTTCTTTTCTTTATAGAAAACAGCAGGTAATAAATGTAAAAGGAGTGATTGAATTAGAAAATCTTCATGTTCAAACATCAATGTAATTTCTTCAGGCACACATCATCAATGTTTCTAAAAACATTGGGTGAAAGGTTATGGAACAGAATATGCAGACATTCTCAAACATCACTCCACAGATTGCTTATTTATTATAAAGTGAAAAGGAAACTTTACCATGGAGAGATCTGGTGGATTCCAGCCTAACCAAGTGATCAAACTTAGTATGACCAATAATGGAATATGATGCCTGATATCATTCAGTGGTAAATACACATCACTGTATTAGTTATCAAATGTTACATAACAAATAACCCCAAAACTTAGTGACTTAAAAATAACTCATTTTTATTATCATTTATTATTTCTCACATTTCTGTACAGGAATTTAGGAAGGCTTTGGCTAAGTCGGGTCTCCCATGAGGTTTCAATCAGATGTAAGTTGGGATTGTAGTTATCTGAAGGCCCCACTGGAGAGGGATGATCCACTTCTGAGGTGCTACATGGCTGGTCCACCCGGACCTCTCCACAGAGGTCTTGAGTGTCCTCATGGCATTGTAGCTGGCTTCTCTTTGAGCTAGCGAACCAAGAGCTCAAGGTGGAAGCTGTAATGCCTTTATGACCTAGATTTAGAAACCACACCTCATCACATCCACAGTATTCTACTAGTCACAGAAGCCAGCCCTGCTTCACTGTGTGAGGGTCACGAAGTGTGACCACCAGGAAGTAAGGATCGTGGAGGCCACTGTAAAGGATGACCTCCACAATCTGTCCTCTTGTACTTTTGACAAAAAGGTTTAAACTGAAACTAATCATGAGGAAATAGACAAATCCAACCTGAGGGTATTTTACAAGACAATTGTCTCAAACTTTTAAAACATGTCATAAAAAATATTTTAAAAAACTAGAAGTTTTAAAGTTCTTAATTAAAGGACACCAAGGAGAAAGGACAGCCAAATGTAATGTGCGGTCCTCAATTTGAGCGTGGAATGAAAAAAAAATCTATAAAGGACACTAGGGGGAGCAACTGGGATATTTTGAATATGGACTGTACAATAGACAATATTATTTTCTGTCCACAAAATTCTGCACAAGAATGTTCATAGCAGCTATAGTCATAATAACCCAAAACTGGAAATAGCCCAGGTGAGATAGATAACAGATATATTTAGATAGTGGAATACTAGTCAGCAATGAAGAGAAATGAATGACAACATGAATACATGTTGCAACATGGATGAATCTCAAAAATATGAGAGAAAAAAGCTAATACTAAAAATGTATTTACTGTAGGACTCCATTTATATGCAGTTCTAGAATATGCAAAATCAATCTATGGTGACAGGAATCAAATCAGTGCTTGTTTCTGTGGGTGGGGAGAATTAACTGGGAAGGAGCATGAAGGAATCTTCTGGGCTAATGGAAATGCTCTTTGTCTTCATAGGATCATGGATGACACAGCTATATGCATGCAACAATACCCATTCAACTGTGCACCTACAATCTCTGTACTTCACTGTATATAAATTGTATCTCAATAAAAAATTGTTTAAAATTATATCAGTGTGAAATTCCTTGGATAAAATAATGGTATTGTGGTTAGGAGATATATCCTAAAGTACTTAAGGGTGAAGCATCATGATGTGTGTACTTTTTTTAATAGTTTTGGGTAAAAAGTTCAATGGAGAGAAAGCAAACGTGATGAAATGTAACAATTGGTGAAGGATAAACAGTAGTTCATTGTAAACTTTCTGTAGATCTGAAAATTTTCAAAATAAAAAATGGAACAGAAAAGAAATAAAGGAACTAAAAAAATTATTCCCTGAGCCATCATTTCCTCAATAAAATGGGAAATTGAAATAAACTCTACTGTACATTCTCTCTAGTTTGTTATATGTAGGAATGTCCAGCCCTTCTGTATAGTTCTTATCATGGAATGTGTTTAGCCTTTTGACAGGGCAAACAAAATCAAGTTTTAGAAGAACATTAGTAAAAGGTGGCAGCAGATGGGGGATACCCTCGTGTAACTTGCTGGGCTACCACCTGAACTTAACCAGGTCACATTTAACATTTACTAAACATACACATGCTTCTATTTACCTAAACTTTTGATATTTTTAAAAATCCTTTCATCTGCCTGGAAGTGCCTGCTTCCAAGACTTCTCCCACAGATGCTGAGGGGAAATTTGCAGATCAAATGATCAACACTTGATCTCATTCCTATTCCGAGATTGTCAAACATAAACTGGGGGATCCAGAAGGAGGCAAATACTGATTGATGGAGCTCATGCAATAGATGTCACAGGTGAGAATGGGCAGGTACATGGCCTTGTTTAGATGGCATCTCAGGGAGAGAAAAGGCAGAGCAGCTTTAATTTGCTGTGTAAATTATATAGTCTGTCAGGATGTCAAAGAGGTGAGAAAGCAAAGATGTGAATTTATAGGGTAAATGTGTAAAAAGAAAAGGATATGCCAGGTTCAAAAGAGACTTACTACAAAGTTTCAAAGAAAATGTATTCAGAAGTTCCAGGCACCAAATTTGGGTAATCTTGGCTCAAAAGGCAATGGGGAAAAAATTCTGTTGTACCGTGCACACAGAAGGTGAAAAAGTGAGGACTCCAGAAGAAGATTCTGTCAGGGAATTAGCAAGACAGTCAAGGAGGCTTCGGGAAAGTTTTGGGGGCACCAAAAGACATCTGGAAAAAGATACTATATGGACAACTCTCTATGGTTGCCTGATAACGAGAAAAAGTTGGTTCTTTCCTGAACTACCTTCTGCTTCTGGAGTAGTAGCAGTAGTGGGAAGAGGCTGGCTCTGTGAGGCATTAAGAATTGTGTGAAATTGTATTTTTCCATGAAGACAGTGAGTCACTTGGCTAGAAACTTAGAGAGAGAGCTGGTTCTGTGCATAGATTGAGAAGGAGTCACAAAGGCATGGACCTTAAGAAAGTTAAATGTTCTCCATTCCCACCACAATTGCACTCCTAGGGGTTACTAACAATGCGTTGAATCCACAGAGTGCTTTCATTTTATCAAGCACTTTCACATTGGAACCTTATCACTGTGTGAGGTATAAAGAGAGGAGATCTTAACCTGTGTTCTATAGATAAAGATATTGAGGCTTAAAAGACATTGAGTGTTCCCTGAAGCACATAGCTAAGACTCCAGTTCTTTCTTCTGCTTCCTCTTTGCTTTGTGCTGCTGGACAGATAGACAGGACATTATGGCTGGGTCAAGGTGATGGTGCTGGGAGTGACTGTTAGACTCCCTCTGAGCATGATGACTTGGATAGATACTTGCTGAGCAAAAGATGTCTGGCCTTGAGGGACAAATGGAAAAAAAAAAAGAGGTATGTTTCATATGGAAGCAACTATTCGTTTTGGCCATAAGAACCTCAGGTGTGGGTGGAGAATTCTAACAAGGACACAAGGTCCAGGACTGTGTGCAGATGAAGCAGACGGGAAAACAACAACAACAAAACAAAAACAGATCCTAGACCAAGCTCTATCTTAGAGAAAGGACTATATCCAACAGGTCACACCAAAGACTCCATGTCCATTACATCACTTAGTCAAGGGTCATCTGAGATAGCATTTTACTGTTTCTTCTCAAGGGAATTGAAAGTATCCATTTAAGCAAGCTAAGGTATTACTGACTACGCAACCAAACCATATTTTATTCAACTTGTTCCTCCTGTTTGCTTTAATATGCAGTGTAGAGGAAATTGGTCCTCACTGGTAATTAGGAAAATCGGGTTCAAGTCACAGCCTTGGCAGGCACTCTCATGTAACCTTTGACCTCTCTGAGTTTGGTTCAGTTACCTGGAAACTGAGGGAGATTTCTTAAACTAAGTCCCTCCTAGGTCTAAGATTCTGTCAGCTAAGGGGCCAGAATGTACAAAAGGGCTCTCTCTTCAGTCTCCCATATCTGGCCTTTCAAAGTTACCTTGTCCAGTCACTTGCCTGCATTTTGGTCATCCAAGGATAGCCAGGGACACATGGACACATAGATGCAAAGGAACTCCACTGTCTTAATGATCACAGTTCAATTGGACAAGTGTTCTGAGCCTGGTTTCTACTTTCTAAAAAGCTTCTGGGGTTTCTTCTCTCCTTTCCCCTCAGCATTCAGTCACAATAACAACTGCTATGATGCATTGGAGACTCCTTTCTGAAATCTTTACATTGGACCTCTTGCCTCTTGGAGACCATGACCCGGTTCCAATAATGTGGTGTATAGCAGAGGTTGTTTGCTATTATTAGTTTCACAGAATGATTTGCTAATGGTTTACTTTATATGTAAATTAGAGTGGTTATCAAGTGGAGGAGAAAGGGAGCAGAGTTTAATTAATGCACTGAGAATTGTGCATAACTCTGGGTAGCTCATGGCTATATGCAATGCATGGAAGGTCATCTCTCATGTCTACTCCAGCGGGCAAACATCCTCTTAACTGATGGCAAAACACATGACTATCTCTAAAGGTGGGTATTTCAGGCAAAGAAAATAAAATTGTACAGGGTAGCCAATCGGGGTGGGGTGAGGACATTTTGACCAGTGGGTCAAGACTGATCAGAAGCATTTTGGGTCTAGGAAAAAAATGGGTTCTATCTGAAGCAACGTGACCAAACTACTGACAACTCTTCATTTTTATCATCCCTAATTTATTTTGCTGCCTAGTGGAGGGGGCATGGTTGGGTTGATAAAATAAGTAGCCTCGTGAATTTTATGTGTGAGTATGCACAAAACTAATAATACGATTACATCTGGAACATAAATATTTATGAATACTCATAAAACTGTCTAAGGCGCTGGCTCACATCCCCAAAGAGATTCCTCGTTATATTTATAATAACCTACAGTTAGACTTGTGGTTAGATCAAGAAAGGCGCTACGAAAAAATAGCTGGCCACTGTATTCTGCCAAACTGCAGCCAGGCCCTGAAAAGAAATATTTCTTAACTTTTTGCTAGATGGTCTAAGAATATCACTAAAACTAAAAGAAAAATCTCCAGCAGCCCTGAAGCAACTGATTCCTAACACCAGAATTGCATTATGCAAATGTGCTTAGCTCCACATAAAGCCAGTAAGAAAAAGAGTCATTGACTTTGGATTTTGCATGCTTTAAAGCAAATGTCTAGGTCCACAATACTTGCTATTTGCAGCATTTAAAACAGGACTGGAGGGGGGCATGTGTGTGGACTAGTTATTTGAGCTCGCAGATGATTTCCTTTATGACATCGTCTACCTTCAACTTCCTGGGCACTCCCAAGACTCACAGCAGATCACAGATCTCACTTTCCTTTTAAAATTGTGACTGCCCATCCTTAGCCAGTAATTCTTTAAAATCTAATACCTGTCTTGGTTTTACTGCCAGAAAATCCATAATGGCCTACTGTTCGCCCCCTTTACTGAGTGGAAACACTCTGGGAGTTAATTCACAATGTCATTTGCTAAGCGACCATGTTATTGAAGAGCCAAGATTTTCAGAGAAAAATGGCTGCTTAATTGATATGGAGTTCTGATGTATGGGCCACCAGGCAAAATAAGAGGCAGCTCAGGCCCCTTCAGCCAAGCTCATGCTTGCTTCCGTAAACGTTGCTACAAAATGTTGTGCTGAAAGTGGCAAGTCCAGTGTCTGGCACATAAGTAACTAAGATTAGTGATGATTTGCATGAAGGAGAATGAAGCAAACAGTGTAAGGACATGGCAGAGATTGCTGCAGCACTTTGACAGGCTAGTTGCTGCCAGATTGGGTGCTGGCCAGCAGAGGATGGATTAAATACTGGGGATGTTATTCCCAGAGAGGCAATGAATATTCTTTTAATCTAAACTCGTCCCAGCTAATATTGATGATCAGAATTCCAAGCTCCTCCCCTCCACATCCCAGTCAAAATGAACTGTTCTCTTATTATTGGACCAGGCTTCTTTACCCACCAATATGCCAACTAGCTAATCTAGCCAATGGCATCGTGGTAGAAATTTAATAATTCTGTGTAAACAGTTTTCTCCTTCACATGGCCTAAAGGCTCCATGAGACGTAGTCTCTTGCCTCATCTCATACCACTCTCTGCCTGGTTCTCTGCCATGGTCATACTGGCTTCTTACAGCTCCCAGAATGTTCCATACCCTCTCTTGTCTATGAATCTTCGCACATGTTTCTCCTCTTTTACCCAATTCAACCCCCACTCATTACTCCACCAGAGAAGATTTTCCTGACACCTTCTCCCCCATGTTACATGGTCTAATAACACCCTGTACTTTTCTGTAGACCCTCACCACAATTACTTGTTCAATGGCACATCCATTCCTCCAGAAGGTGACCTTCCTGAGTACAGGTACTGTATCTTTTTGGTTTGTCTCCCTATCCTTAGCACTTAAACTAGAATCTGAAATACAGTGGACATTCAACAAATAGTTGCTGAATGAATTAATAAATGAATGTGAGTGAGGAAATACAGGTCTGGTTTGTCCCAATGGGCATATTGCCTTTCAAAGCATAGTTATAAAAGATGTCAATTGTGCAAGTATGAAATCCCCACTGAGCTTAATGGAGACAGACTCTTTGTCCAGGAGTCCATGACATTGCTGAGGAAGAGCAACATGTTTTTTAATGGTCATTATATTGTACCTTCCTGGACACGCATCCCACCATTGGGACTACTTGGTAGCAATTTCAGACTGTGAGGCATGTCTGCCATCTAATGGTCACAAAAGGTACTACTGTTAAACCTGTTACAAGACATTTTCATTTTCTCCTGGATTGTTAAAGCTGGGAGGTGCTTTGATTCCGACAAACACAATCATTTCATTTTACCCAAGGGAAAACAATATCTCATGGAGAATAAATGATCCACCCAGGGCTGTACAGTTAATCTGTGGAAGGGCCCAAATTCTCATCTAGGCCAGGCTCTTTTTTGTTCATATATTAATTGTAGATTCTGGAGGTTTCCAAAAATACATCTGGCAAATTGTGCTGAATTTAACTTTTTCCAAGGGAAATGGAACAACTGAGAGTTGTTCCAAGTCACATGCCAGGAATCTCCTGCCCCCTTGAATAAAGTGCCTCACATCCCAGAAAGCAGAGAATCTGGTTTTCTGCTTTCTATCCAAGGATTTCCTGGATCTGAAAACAGCTGTATGGGATCATGTGGAAAAGACTAGACTTACAAAACTTGGAGTTTCATACTAAAAAGTTAGGCGAGGATGTGGTTCAGGACGTGTGTTTAATGCCATTGGATTGCTTGCCATCAACAAGGCTTGGAGGAATTAGAAACATATCAAATATTTGTGTTCCAAAAAACCATGATGTTTCACGGAAAAGCTGACAAACCCTAGCTGAAAGAGCTAAGAACTTCCATCCTCATCAGAATAGATAGGATCAGTGTCAAACCTTCCAGAAATGCTCTCTCTGTGAACCTGACAGAAGTAGCTTCAGAAGCACTAGGTTTTTCAATGCATATACATATTTCTTTTTTTTTTTTTTTTTTAAACACCATGGGGCTGGATTTAACCACAGTCATCTTTCTATTTAGGTGTGGTTTGCATGGAAACATCCCTCAACATTCCTTGGATCAACGGCAAACCAAACCAAACAACATCTCACTACCTGCCAGGAAGGGTTTCATCTTTCCCTAATGATTCTCAGAACCAGGCACTTCAGGGACTGGACTTACTGAAATGAAGAAAAGAAAGATGTGGCTGCCTAGAAGTTCTCACTGGGTACTTCAGAAAACTTTCCCTGGAGCTCTTTGGCTCTGAATGTAATTTCTTAAAACTTCTTTATTCAAAATAGTACCACCAGTTAATGTGCATTAACTGGTGTTAGGGGTCATTTTGCTCCATAACTTGGTACAGTAACACCTTTACTTCATAGCACTGGGATGGTTATTGTCCCAGTAAACATGGTAAAGATAATGGTAGACAGTCGCAAAGGGTTAAGGATCATCTGAGGTACCTTATTGGTTCCTTCAGTGTTGGGAAAAAAAGAGTCTGCTTATTGAGAAAATAAGAAAAGTCTAAGGGAAAAGTCAATATTCATTCAATTTATCCCTTCTTATGACCATCTGCCCTCCAGTCTCAAGGGCTAGTGTGCAGAGCAGCTTTCCCCATCACCCCACGCCCATATGTGGTCTGGAACGTCCTTGGTGCAAACCTGAATTGCTGTCCACCCTGACCATCCCAATTTGGTGCCCACGCTGAGAGCTGTGATCTTGTCCTGATGGCAGAATTATAGAGCACTGTGACAAGATATGGCAACCTTTGCTGCCCCAGAGAAGGAAAGAAAGAATGTTCATGTTTGCTTAGATTTTCAATGTGTTTTAAGTGAGGACCAGGTGGCCCAAATGAGCACCCTAGACCAGGCGAGGGTACCTGTGATTTGGCCAGTCTCACTGCCCCCTTTTCCTTCTCAGGGAAGGACCCAGAAAATTGGAATTCTGCACTCTGAATTCTGCTCTGCATATCCCCCTGAGAGCCTCGGGACACAGCTCAGTGCAAAGGCAATTCTCCCCTTGCAAGATTTGTGAGGGATGCAGCAGCTCTCAGCCCCTCCACCGTTCCTTCTTCCAACCACATCAAGGAGATGCAGGCAGCTGGAGCTCCTGGTTCTCCCTTTCTAGCGCTCTCATCATTCCACACCTGCCAATGTCTTTCCTTTTATTTCCACTCACTCCTACTATTAGCTACATTTACTCTAAATTCATTTTTATCTCTTCCCTGACTCATACTGCTATTTCATAGTCATCAATGAAGGTCAAACAGTCCACATTATCCTGGCAAACTTGAATTGAAGTACCAGGCTCAATAAAATCGTCGTCCAGCTTTAGTCCTCCTTCCTGGCCCTATGAGTAGGTTATGAGGGTAATGGGATTTTTATGCTGAAAACAACATAAATAGTACATTTTTGAGAATGTTTACATTTCCCCCCAAATGTTGCCTTACTTAGAGCCTGACTTAGTTTATGCTTAATTTGAATGACTTCCAAATAAATTCATATCCTGAGCCCATTCATATGGACAATTTGATTCAGTTGTGTATATTTGGTTTTTTGTTTGTTTTAGTCAGTATACAGTAACGTTTAAATTGTGAACTCTGGCTCCAGACTGCCTGGGTTCACATTTGCCACTTCCAATCTGGGAGACCTGCACAAGTTACTTTACCCATCTGTAGCAATTTGGCATTGTTTATGAATTCCAAAAATAGAAACTGGGTTATGTTTGTAAACTGGTCTGTTCCTCTGGGCATGTTCCCCTTTGAGTGCATTAAGTTCAGAGGTTTCACTTTTTTATTGATTAAATTAAAATTAGGGCTTTGTGTATACTTCGTTTTTTCGTTTCTTTTAGTCAGTATGACTAAAGGGAACGGGGACTCACAGAGAAAACAATATGGCAGAGAAGAGAGTGGAGTTTTGATGCTGGAGCCCTGGGAAGTAAATGCACAGGTGAAGAACAAAGGAATAGAGAAGGCTCCACAGACACGGCAGAGGCCCTGGGAAGAGAGAGAGCCTGATAGTCTACAGCTGACCTTGTGGAGAGACCAGAGCCGCTGAGCCTGGAAAGAATCGAGCCCCTGGGAGAGAGACAAAGCCTTATGCCAGCCTACAGCTGAGATAGGAAAAAGCTGGGACCATGAAGCCTTAGGAGGAAGAGGAAGGCTGAACCCTCACAGAAACCGGCAGCCATCTTGCTCCAACACGTGGCAACGGACTTTGGGTGAGAAAATACCTCTTATGGTATCTTGAGTTGGACT